>CAUEHQ010000724.1:0-34396 GCA_958510825.1 Brachypterus glaber | reverse complement strand
CAGCAAATGCTAACTGTTTTGAAAATGTTTTTTTATTAAATTCTTTAATCGGGAAACTAGTAGGAAAGGCTAAAATTTTATTCAATATACAAAACTGTAAAAATTGGGATGAACTTAAAGAGTGTCTAAGAAGAAATTTCGCAGACAATAAGGATTGACTATCCTTAAATAGGGACCTTAATCATTTGCGACAACATCCAAACGAGAGACCCGAACAGTTTTATGATCGGTGTCTAGAGCTACTTAACTTAACTTGCTCATATATAGACAACCATGAGGAGGTCGAAGCAACTAAACTATGTAAAAGGGAATTATATAAAAAATTAACTTTACGATCATTTCTTTCAGGTTTAAAACAACCCTTAAGTAACCACATCAGGAGCATGAGACCCCCTGATTTAAAAACTGCAATGCAGTATATTACAGATGATCATAATCTTCAATATTCTATGGATAATAAAAATCCACAATTTAATTTTGGTAGTAATAATAATTATAAGTTATTTAGTAATGGAAATATGCCATTAAATTATAATAATTTTAGAATGAATAATAATTTTGCATATAAACAGCAAACAAATCCATTGGGAAATTACCAAATAATAATTTTAATAATTTTAGGCAGTACCCTAATAATAATTTTAATCCTTTTAATGAACCACAGTTTCCATCCCAACCTATTCATATTAAGCAAAAATTTAATCAAAACCTTCCTGGAAAAGTCCAAACGTATGGAAACCTTAGCCAAATAAAAATTATTTTCCCCCACTGACGCCTATGAGTGTGTCAACCAGAAATAGTAATAATTTTAGAAACCCTAATAATAATTTTAATAACAATTATAATCAACCTAGTACATCTAGAAATAATTTTAATAACAATTATGATCAGCATAGTACATCTAGAAATCATTTTTAACGGCAAACCAGTCAGAATTAACGCTATAAAATAGAAGAAGTGTATAATAATGAAACCACTTCTGGACCAAAACTAACTGACACTGATAGAAATTTTCCCCTGAACAATTCAAAAAACAACCCCACGTAGTTGTTAATTTTAATATTAATACACTTGATAAGGCAAAACTTCCTTTTATAGTTCTCCCTGAAAATAATTTAAAAATTTTAATTGACACAGGCGCAAGTAGTAGTTTTCTTAATCCAAAAATAGTAGAAAAACTATATCCTAATTGTATAAAAAATGATCCTTTTGTAGTTAATTCTGTATTTCAACAAGAAACATATAAATATTCTGCTGTAATACCCACTTCAAAATTATTTAATTTACCTGATAAAACTAGTTTAAAGTTTTATTTGTTTAAATTTCATGACGTTTTTGATGGTCTTATTGGCATCGATAACTTAAAATATTTAGAGTCTTTAGTTGATATAAATAATATGAAGTTGATAACTCCTTATGCGGAAATAAGTTTAGATAATTTTAATGTTAATAAAGAAGTTAATTTAGTAACTATTGCCCCTCAGTGTGGACAAATTATTCAAGTAAATACAAATATTAATAATGGTGATATAGTTATTCCTAATCTTAAGTTACACGGATTTTTAGAAATAAATGATTGTGTTACGAAAGCACATAATGGTAAAGCCTTGGTAACTATTGTTAATAAAAGTGATGATGAAGTTAGAATTGACTTTACAAATAACATAATTGCGGAAAAGTTTGAAATAGAAAATCCTAATATTAAGAAAATTAATTTAAAAAATATTAAAACTAGACCTAATAGTAGTACCCCATTAAATTTAAATAAATTACGTATAGATCATTTGAATATAGAAGAAAAAGATAAGATAATTAAATTATGTACGGAATATTCAGATATATTTTATTACGACAAGACAGAACTGACCTATACTAATAAAATTAAACATAATATACGCACTACCGATGAAATTTCTGTTTATTTAAAGTCATACAGGTACCCCTTTGTTCATAAGCAAGAGGTTAATAGACAAATAGATAAAATGCTAGAACAACAAATTATCCGTCTTTCACACTCTCCGTGGAGCAGTAACATATGGGTCGTCCCCAAGTAGCTCGACGCATCTGGCAAACAGAAATGGAGAATTTTGGTGGATTATCGTAAATTAAATGAAAAAAACATAAGTAATAAATACCCCCTTCCCAATATAAATGACCTATTAGATAAGTTAGGTAAATGCATGTATTTTACAACTTTAGACTTAGTTAGCGGTTATCACCAAATTAAAATGGATGAGGCCGATATTGAAAAAACTGCTTTTAATACTGAAAATGGGCATTACGAGTTCCTTCGAATGCCATTTGGCCTTAAAAACGCCCCAGCTACATTCCAAAAAACCATGGATTACATATTTAGAAATGTACCAAATTGCGTAGTTTATTTAGATGACATTATTATTTTTAGCACAAGTTTACAGGAACACATTAGTAATTTTAATTTAGTTTAGGTCATATAGTGACCCCTGAAGGTGTTAAACCTAACCCTGACAAAATATACGCTATTAAAAATTACCCCATTCCTAAAACTACCAAACAAATTAAAGGATTTCTTGGTCTGGTAGGTTATTATAGAAAGTTTATCAATAATTTTGCAAATATAACTAAACCTTTAACTAAATGTTTAAAGAAAAATTCAAAAATAATACACGATAACGATTTTATAAGTGCTTTTGAAACTTGTAAAAATATTTTAAGGAATGATCATATTTTACAATACCCTGACTTCTCTAAAACCTTCAATTTAACCACAAACGCGAGTAATATGACCTTAGGAGCCATACTCAGTCAAGGGCCCATTAGCAAAGATTACCCATAGCATACGCTTCACGTACACTTAATGAAAGTGAAATTAATTTCAGTACAATAGAAAAAGAATTATTAGCAATCGTTTGGGCAACGAAATACTTTAGGCCTTATATTTATGGCCAGCGCTTTAATATTATTACAGACCCCTTGCTTGGATTTTTTCAATTAAGGACCCCTCTTCAAAATTAGTTAGATGGAAATTAAAATTAGAAGAATACGATTATAATATAGTATATAAAAAAGGTACTTTAAACTCAAATGTTGACTCATTATCTCGTGTACAGATTAATACAAAAGAAACTCGTGCATCAAGCATTTATGAATACATAAAGCAATTTAATGATGAACTTGAACTTGAGAATCAGCAAAATTCCGAACAAACAGACGACAATTATTCCACACACGCTCAACTTGGCAGTGAACTTAACGAATCAATTATAGAATTAGCCTGCACTTCAAAACAATTAGAAAAGTTAGATAAAATAATTGAAACGATAATTAATGAAAATAAAGAACCCCTTAATATAGAAAATAATGACCCTAATGCTACTATTCATTCAAATAGTGACCAAAATCTTATTGTAGAAGTTCCCATTGTAGAAATCCCTGGTAATTATGGTAAAAATCAATTAATAATTGATTCAGTTTTACACAGTCCTGCAAATCCCAAAGCAACTATAGTTCATGAAAATAAACAGAGATTTTATGTCCAATTTTCCAAAAATAACTTTGAAAAAGATATAGTTAAATTCATAAAAACCTTTATTGTTCCCAATGTACAATATAATTTTTACTTTGAGAAGGAAGGAGATTATGAACCCTTTTGTGAAGTTATTCGTAAAAATTTTAAATGGCCTTCTTTAAAATTTAAAAAATGTAGGTACAAATTAATTGACATTGAAGATAAAGATGATATTAAAAAAGTAATTAAAAAATATCACGAATCAAAAACCAATCATCGCGGTATAGAAGAAACCCACGAACGTATTAAAAAATTATATTATTTATTTATTTATTTATTTAACTTTACAGGAAAAATCCCGATTACAAAGTTAACTACAAAAACAATAACAGATATAAAAAAGTATAAAAGTTATATATTAAAACTAAGTTAAAATTAAAAAATGAAAAGAGAAAAATTAAAATTAAATTTCAAAATTAAAAATTAAAAAGAGCCAAATTAATTAAAAGAATAACATATTGATTTAATACTACTTAAGCTATCGTTAAATATATCAACTAGCCCCTCAATCTGCTCCAAACTAGAGCACATTACGTATAATGGTGAGGTTTTAAGTATGTTGGTACGTGGCGTTTCTAAGTAAAATAAAGTTCTACGACGAGTTCTGAGCAAAGGAACATGAAAATTGAGCATACTAAGCAAACTTGGACAATCAATAATGTTATGTAGTAATTTATATAAAAACGAGATGTTATAATAGAATCTATGCTTAGAAAGCTCAACGAACCCAAAGCTTTGCAAAAGCGTTTTATAAGATGTATAAAAAGGAGGATAAACATTATGTGTTTTAAGATACAAATATTTTAAGAAACGCTTTTGAACCTTTTCTACAGCATTTATATGTATGTTATGACAAGGGTTCCAAATTACTGAACCATACTCAAGCTTGGATCTTACAAATGCATTATACAGAAGTGTTAATGTGTGTATACTTTTAATTTCTCTAGAATTTCGAAAGATAAATCCAAGAACTTTAAAGGCAGCTGAAGTAGTCTTATTAACATGTTCAACGAAGGACAGTTTAGACTCAAAATGTATACCTAATAAAAAGTCTTTAATAAGGCTAGGTCTTGAAAGTATATCTCCTGATATATTGTAACTGGTGTGTTTTTCCTAAGACATAACATTACATTTAGAAGCATTTAACGGAAGATGATTCTTTATACACCACTCATTAAGCCTTTCCAAGTCTTTTTGTAATTCCTGCGCATCCAGAATACTGAAGATTCTACGAAACAACTTAATATCATCCACATAAATTAAACAGAGACACTTCAAAATACTTGATATGTTATTAATAAATAAAATAAAAAGTAAAGGTCCCAGAACAGTCCCTTGCGGGACGCCTGAGGCGACCTTAAACTTTCCTGATTTAAATCCGCGATATTGCACTTATTGAATCCTATCCACTAAGTAGGACTTCAAAAAAACAACGTCAAGACCAAGATCACTCAGAATTTTTAATAATACCGGGTGATCCAGTCTATCAAAAGCTTTCATGAAGTCTGTGTAGATAACATCCAATTGTCCTCCTTGGTCAAGTTCGTTCGATATTTCTTGATTAAAACATGCTAAGTTTGTTAGTGTTAAGCGCCCAGGTACGAATTCGTGCTGTGACGGACTTATAAGACTTTTAACACTAGAATATATTATTGGATGCAAGACAAACTCAAAAACCTTGGAAAAATTGGAAATTATTGCAATGGGTCGGTAGTTTTTTATATCTGACTTTTTATCCTTTTTAAACACAGGACAAATCTTTGATTCTTTCCAAATATTGGGAAAACATTTGGTACTAACCGACTTATTAAAAAGAAAAGTTAGTGGTTCTACAAAGACATTTGCACAGTCCCTAATCAAGAAAGGCGGTATGCCATCAGGGCCGGCTGTAAGCTTATCCTTAAGTCTTTTTATACCTTTAAGAACTTGACTTTCACTTAGTTCGCCAATAGATGTGTTAATTTCCGAGCATGTGTCATTGTCGTCTGTTAAGTTAGTTCTACTTGGCTCAACGTATACGGATTTAAAAAATGAGGCAAACATATTGACAATCTCCTGTGGATCACTAGGAGTTATGTTATCGTATGACATGTTACATGGAATACTAGTCGTATTTTTTTTATTGTTAATAAAATACCAGAAAGACTTAGGATTAGTTTTTAAATCATCCTCCAAACGCTGAATGTAATTATCATATGCAATTTTTGAATAGGATTTAATTTGCGCGCGCAGTATTTTTAGATCCTCATAATTTTCATTTGTTTTCTTAAAATACTCCGTGCTTTTTCTTTAAATTTTGCCTTTAGGTCTTTGGTAAACCAAATTATTTTTTTGAGACCGAGGAACCGATATAGAAAAAATATTATCAAGTATGCTATAAAATCTTTCCAAGGCAAGGTTTACGTCCCTAATATTATTTAAAACTGACCAGTCCACTTCTTTTAATAAGTCGTATAATAATGTTAAATTAGCCTTTTTAAAATTGTAAGAACTATATTACTTAAAAATTTACTTTCCTTTTGATTTTCTACTTCGATAAAAATATTATTATTGGCCAGATTTACAAAAATCAGTAAACAGTTACATAAAAGAATGTGTAATTTATCAATAAAGTAAATATAAAAGAAGCCCTATAAAAATGAAAATGAATATTACCCTATTAGACCCTTTGAAATAATACATATAGACGTTTTTACTTTAGAAGGAAATAAATTTTTGATTATTATAGATACTTTTTCAAAATACTCACAAGCATATCATATTAATTCTACAGCAGCTACAGATATAGCTGACAAACTTATTATTTTCTTTTCATACCACGGTGTCCCAAAACAAATTATTATGGACAGCGGTACAGAATTTAAAATTTTTGTATTAATGGAATTATTAAAACTACATAAGTTAGATATCCATTTTTGTTCCCCTTATCACCCTCAATCAAATTATCCCGTAGAAAGACTTCCCTCGACATTGACAGAACATATAAGAATTTTAAATACTAAAGGATTCCTTAAAACTCCTATTAAAATTAAGTTACCTTATGCTATTTTGGCTTATAATCATTTGATACATTCTGCAACAAAATTAAAACCTACTGATATATTAAACGGACATATAGAAGCTTTTGATTTAAATATTGAAAACATTTTACTTAATGACTATGTTAATGACCACAAACAAAAAATGAAAATTTTATGTTAAAAAATAAATGAAAAACTAATAGCGGACAAAGAAAAAATAATTGAACGTATAAATGATAATCGTGATCCCCCTGAGTTGTTTGAACCTAATCAAACAACTTTTGTTAAAAAACATATCAGACAAAAAATGGCAAATAAGTTTCAAAAATCAAAAAAAAAAAAATTGAAAAAAGCGACGATAAATTTAAGAAAGTAGTAACTGAAAATCAAGAAAATGTACATATGGATAATTTAAAAAGACCCCTTAAAAACCCTTATAAATTTAAAAATATAGTTATAGAAAATCCTGCATATATAATAAAAAATGATTTATTTAAGTGTGTCAATGACATATCACTGGTTCATTGTGTATCTTGTGACTTGAATATGTCAGCAGGCATTGCACTAGAGTTCAAAAATCGTTTTAATAACGTAGATGAATTAAATGCGCAAAATAAGCAGGTAGGCAAAGTAGCTTATCTTAGACTAGAACAAAGATACATTTATTATTTAATTACAAAAAAAAAATATTATGATAAACCTGAATACAAAGACGTTAAAACTGCTTTACAAAACTTAAAACTAATTTGCTTTCAAATCTGTTTTCCTCCCAGTCCAAGTTTCTTCTGGAGTTTTCTTATTTAAAGCTTTAGTTAGAGAAATATTTTTTTAATATGTGGCAGTTGAAATTGCTTCTGCCCAATATTTATTACCAAGATTATAATTTATTTATTTATTTATTTAGGATTATATTATATTATTAGATTCGCGTCTATCACTAAAGTACTAATAAGCCTCTCGGCAACAGAACTTTTTTGAGGTTTATACGGAATCGCCTTTTGGTACTTTATACCTACTGATATTAATATCTTTGTAAGATTCCGGTTAACATAGTATTTGTCATTGTCTGTTCTCAAACATGTTATTTTTCTGCCAGTTCATTCTGTACTAATGCTTTGTATTCTTTGAATTTTTCCGTTACTTCTGATTTTTCCCGGAGAAAATATATTACGGTTTTTCTTGAAAAATCGTCCGTAAATGTCAAAAAATATTTAGCACCTCCGATGGAACTGGTTTGCATCGGACCAAAAATATCAGAATGGACTAAATCAAGTGTATTCCCGGCTTGACTGCCTCTAGATTTATCAAATGGTTTACGGTATCGCTTTCCTTTCATGCAACTTTCGCATTTTTCTTGAATATTATCAGTAAACGTTATACCATCAGATATCTTTTTCAATATTTTCATGGATTGTTCGTTTAAATGTCGAAGTCGGTTATACCAAAGCTCATATGTATCTTTATCTTTTACTGAGTTTGCTGACAGATTATCATGAGGTTTAGCTTGATCTAGATAGTGCATACCATTTATTTCAATAGCTGTAGCCATAATTACTTTAGCATTTCGTAAAATACTTTCTTTTGTTATTCTGCATCCATAAGTTTTGTCAAATTTAACAACAAAAGTCCAGTTTTAGCAATCTTACTCACAAAAAGTAAATTAAAAAGTCGGGGACATGAACTACATATTTTACTGTTACGATCTTCTCGTTGCTTAGAAGAATATCATGTTCACCTGTTCCTGTACACTTCCGTTTAGTACCATTTGCAATTCCTAAATCTCTGCTTGAATCTCAAATTCTGTCGGTGTGGTGGAAGTAAGCCGTTGCTCCAAAATCTATTATCCATTTCTTGGACATTTCAGTAGAATTATCACACGAAAATACAAAATAACTATTTTCTTCTTTTCTAAGAGTAGATTCCTTCGGTTCAGGACAAGAATCAGCTTTGTAAGTATACTCACTACAATTTAAACGTCTCGGAGCTTTATAAAGTTGCTTAGTATGCTTGTTAAATGGTTTTTTGCTGATAAAAACCGACTGAACTCGTAGTATTTGCAAGGTTTTTAACATTATCCTGCAGCAGTAAACTTTTAACAAATTCTGTCGTTGTAGCTTGTTAGAGCCTTGTATTTCTAATATCAGTGGTTTATACTCTTCGGGAAGACCACCAAGAATTATTCCACCAACCACATTGTCCTTGAATGGTACACCAATATTTTCTATTTGTTCCGAAATTTTTGAAATTTTATCCTGCATTGACGAACACAATTCAAATTTTGTTTTAAACAACTTCGAGTAGTCCAATTAATCTAACTATACCTGAATCTTCATAAGCTTTTCGAAGATTTTCCCATGCTTCCTTAGCTGTTTTAGCCTTTTTAGTTTCACAGGTTGCACATGGCTTTAATGATTAATTGATTTTTGCGAGAGTTTTCTGGCCTAAATCTGGGTTTACTATTTAATTTTCTGTGGTTTCAATGCAGATCCACAATCCTGCATCGAAGAGAAAGTTCTTCATCCAAAATTTCCACTAATTATAATTGGAACTATCTAGATGTTTTGAACTACTATACGCAGATGATTTAATATTAATATGCAGATGTAAAAAATACCTGGAGAAGAAATTAGAAATATGGACAAGAGTATTAGAAGAATTGCATCTAAAAATAAATGCTAAGAAAACAGAGATCATGACAATTGAGAGACAAAAGAAAAGAATAGACATAGAACATAGAGAAAAAAAAAATTATGGTAAGGAAAAAGTAAAATATCTAGGGGTCATATTAGACGAAAATGGAAATTTAACAGCGGAGTGAAACAATCGAATAACCAATGTCAATAAAGTATACAGAATGCTACTGAGTACATGTTTTAGCAAAAGAGAAATAAGTAAAAGGACAAAAGTAAAAATTTAAGAAGTGTGATAGGTCATATTATTATGTGCGGTTGTGCAACATGGGTCCCCATAGAAAAAATAAACTCCAAACATGCGAAATGAAGGTTTTAAGAAAAATAGAGGATGTAGTCAAACTAGACAAAATTAGAAGTGAGAAAATAAAAAGAAGACTAGGGATAAAAAGTATCATAGAAAAAATTTTGTTTGTTTTTTTGTGTGTTTGTTTAACCTCGTACTATTATACTTAATTAAGCATCCCCTAAGTCCAGGACTTGTGTGGGCTAGTAGTAGAGGGAACCACCGGCTTATACTGACTTTCGAACCAGTTTCTAGGGAGTGTCCGTTTCACTTATCGCCTTCGACAAATTTCAATTATTAATTAACTGAAAAAAGCAAATCGGCGCCAGTGAGAATCGAACTCACGATAGTAAACTTGCTATGCATACGCGCTAGCCACTACGCTATGCCTCCCATAAACAACAATAGATGGTTTGGATATATAACAAGGATAGACATGGACAGCAAAGTTAAAATTGTGTGGGAAATGAGAATATATGAAAAGAATGCTAGAGGTAGACCGAGAAAAACCTGGAACGCAGGAATTGAGAATCTACTGAGTGAAAAAGGACTTTCATTGTCAGAAGCTAAGAAGTTAGCAAAGGATGAAGAAAAATCAACACCTCGACACATATGGTATAAGAGGTTACGGGATAAGTTGAACTTGTCTAGTTGTTTTGAATCCGCCAGATCACCCACTGAACCTAGAAATCACGGTAGCCTTAATTTCACATTTGAGCTGTAGTTCTCTTAGGAGTACGGCTATTTCTGGACCCATTTCTTTTAATGTAGTCGTTTTTAAAGTAATGTAACTGTAAGACATAATTAGCTTGTACACCCATTTGCCATGTACCATTTAAGTCGAACTTGTCACAAAAGTCAAATGATTACTTGACTAAGTCACGAATATCTGAAACTAAGTATAGTAGTCATCTTGTTTGAAACATATTTTTTTCAAGTGTCAAATGTGTCAACATTCATTTAAGCCAGCAGGAGAAACCGGGGGGTTCTTGGGCACTAAAAGTGCGTTGTGACGTCAGCAGCTTGTCGTGATGGAAGAACAACTATATTTTAGCTTAGATGACGTTACATATCTACAAGTTCTGTGTTAAGTATTTTTTATTTTTTACTTTTAGAGACATAGAGGTTCATTTTGTTTTGCGAAAAGTTTTTTATAATATTCTATTTATTGAAGAACAGATATTAGAAATATTATATAAAAGGCTTTATTATCATTTACTTACATGTGGTACTAACAAATGTTATAACTTTTGTGCATCTTCCAATATACTGAATTTTTCTACGTGTTTGCTAATTATATGCAAAAATCTGCATATTTTCTGTCATATTTTTACTTGATTATGTTGAAACATGGTTTGATATATGGACAAATATTTTATAATTATATATTTTAGATTTTCTTGACATAATTTTTCAAAATTACATCTGCCATGATATTTTCATAGGTAAAATATATTATTGAGATTGCCTAGCAACAACTTTTAATAAAACCACAAACATTATTTATCATATTCATGAACGATTAATTTTATTTTTTTTATGAGAAAGTAGTACTGTCGCCCATTCGTTCGGATTTTACCTATTTTTTCTTGAGAACTTTGTTATATTTTATCTAGATGATGGCTGGCTCCTTTTTTAAGCTTTTTTGTATTTTTTTTATCTTTACAGAATATTTTATTAGCGTAAGGGACATAAAGACAACTGGCAAATATTGAGCCGGGCTTAAACACTTGGGGGCGTGGTTATTAGAAATATGTTATGTTTTTACAATTTAGCATTTGGGGGCTAATTTTCATTTACGGGATAATCCCATGTCGGCAGGCATTCAAAGTTAAGTACATTTTTGATATGGCAAACCTCACAGGAAAGAATAAAAAATTATTTGATAAAGCTTTTATTTTAGTTTCAAATTAAAATAAATAATTCATTGTTTTATGAAATATGGTAAAATATCAATTGGTGCATTATAATCCCTAATTTTGGTTGGTCCTTGAATAATGTTTCCACTATTTCCATCTTTCCAGGTTCCGTCTGGAATAATGATATCTCTGGATATGGCACCTTCAACTATTACTGGGGCCACCAATATCCTTGATCCCAATAAATATTCTAAAAAGAAAAATTATAAATATTATAATTATGTGGCTTGGTTCTAAAAGGGACAATGTCACTTTGTCAATAGCAGCGTTTTTACGTCAACTCTGATGTATTTTGAAAACGCATAATTATAAGTTAATTAGCAAATCAAATAACAGGTGAGTTTTATTTATGTCCACCCCTAAAATTAAGATTAATTTTCATTCGATAAACACGAAATTTGGTAAAATTACCCCCCACATTTTTTTTCGTTACGACCCTGGATTTTATTAATTTATGATAATTTTCCTTATTTAGGGAAATAACTACTGCATACCAAATTTTAATATAAATGACTTTAGTGCTCTGTTTATAGGTAAACTCTTTAGATGGCGTGCCTTTTTAGTTGAAACTAATTTAGTTTTATAATTAATTAAGTTTAAATTAAGTTAAAAAATATGAAAAACAGTTCCTATAAAGGTTGGTCCGGAAATAAGCCCTAAGGTAGCTACGACCCTCCTAAGGGTACATCTAAAAAGTAGTTTTTATTTAATATTTCTGGAACCCTATAAACCACAGTAAAGAATTTTTGCACAAGCCTTAGCATTAATAAATGCTATCATTTTATGTTATTTTTATTTAGTAATTTTAACCGGGGACGTTCAAATGGGGTGATGTCACTTTACCCCAAACTGTTTTATCCGTAGATTTTTTGACATTTTATCAATAAAATATTAATCGTTATTTAAAGATGCATAAAAAAGGTACTCTTTATGTAACACCATAGACCCAACTGTTTTCGAGAAAATTGCCTCTATTTCACGTTCTGTGCATCAAAAAAAGGAACTAAAAAACGCACCAATAAAAATTTCAATACTGCAGGGTGATTCGCACGTCCCTGTTTAAAATTACCAAATAGAAATTACATAAAATGATAGCCTTTATCAATGTTGAGGCATATGCAAAAATTCGTTAATGTGGGTTCCAAATATTAAATAAAAACTACTTTTCGGATGTACCCTTAGGAGGGTCGCAGCTCCCTTAGGGCTCATTTCCGGGCCAACCTTTATAGGAACTTTTTTTTATATTTTTTATCGTAGAAACACATCTTAAATTTCTTGAACTTATTTTTGAATAACCCTGTGTATTAATTTTTTTTCGTTTTTTTTCGTTCCCATAAAGGTTGGTCCGGAAATGAACCCTAAGGGACCTGCGGCCCTTCGAAGATGGATATATTGAATAACAGGGCTCCCACCGAAAATTTTCAGATTTTTTTTATGATTTTATGACAATTTTAGGCATTTTATGACAAATTTTATGACAAAATATTTGGAAAAAAAGCGGAAATCTTCCATTTTAAATCCTTATTCTACAGCACTCTATCTCTAGCCAGGGCCTGACCGAGAATTTTATGGTATATTTTAATTTTAAAACAGTGTTGCAATTCAAAGTTTCATAAAAATGCAAGAAAGCTCTAGCACCTCAGGCGATTTTTTTTATTTGACGGTAAGTTTTACAAACACCATGCCGCAGGCGACATTTTTACGAATTCTGTTAATTCACGTTAATTTAATACTGTAAAAAAAATGTTAAAAGCCTCGTTAAAAACCCTAGTGCCAAGGCGAAAATTTTTACGAATTTGAAGGTCTATGGTCCACTTAGAAAGGATTCGCATATTTGCTCATCAAATAAAGTATTAACTAAAATAAACTGTCTACGTCGGCACTCCTCAAACCCGGGTCCCGGGGAAGCTTCCCTCTAAATTCGGCCCCGCTCTAACATCCCTTTCTTTAGATATAACCCTTTTAAAAACAGGTATTTGCCCATTTGCCCCCTCCCGATCTTTACCAAAAAGAATTCCAACCGAGAACTTCAGGAAGGAAAGGTATGTACCAAATTTACCTCAAAGTATTTTTGAGTTATCGTGCCCACAAGAATTACCGGAAAAACCACCACCCCTCGGGGTGGTGGTTTTGGACCAGAAACGGTTTTAGCTACCTCGGAATTTTTACGAAAATACTGTAATCGTTTAGAAATTAATACTTCTACCCTGCAAAGATGAAGTTAAAACAGATTCAACTCAAAAATTTAAAAATGATTGCCTTTTACCCCCAGGAGATGGAGTAAGAAAATATATATTCCAAAACTGAGTTCAGCAACCTTGTAAATATTTAAAAATGTCCGCGGGGGTTCAGAAAAAATATATGAACAAATTCAGTTCCAGCGACCTCAAAAATACAACAATTTTAAATGACTTTTATGACAGTAATTTTATTTTATGACGATTTTAGGACAAATTGGGTCATTTTATGATTTTAAGGCCTGGAATAGGGAAAACAAAAGCACCAATAAAATTTTAATGCTGCAGGACGATTCTCATTTAAAAAGTAACATTTTTAGTGGCACAAAATGTTACTTCTCTTAATTGCATTTTTTTTTTTTAAACGGGTGTGTTACACTTATGACATTTTTAATTATAAGAATCCTATTCAAAACACACACACACATTGTTTAATTTATGTAACATGCACATTATTTGAAAACTTTGATTAAAAATAATAATTATATAAGGAGGTGCCTTTTCCTCTAATCACTTTTATAACACTTGTAGTACCGCTGTTCGGTGCTAGATGGCGCCACATATTTAAAGTAAAAATAAAAAGTTTTCTATGATACCTACTAAGGGATACCAATGCGCGTTCTCGTTGCCAACTTCATAACGCTTTTTTGTGCTAGTGGCGTCACGCGTTTTTTTTTACAAAGCGGTAATATTTTTAATATTTTTAACTTTTTAGGCTTCCTTTTTAGATCAATATGGGAAAATCGAAAAGAAAGCATCGCTCTAGGTCATCCAGCAGTGAATCTGAGGACGGAAGTGTCAAAAAGAGACTAAAACGTTTGGAAGATGTTTTAGCTAGGCTAGAAAGAAGTTCCAGGGAAGATACCAGGAGCCTTCTATTTGACCAGAGTCCCGATAGGATTGAACGAAGGTGTACAAGTCACACTTCCAAAAGCAGTCCTGGTGCTAGAAGCACCAGAGGATCTCGTGGGCATAGCCCGAGGCGCAGCCCAGAGTTAAGCAGTGATCACGATCCGACAAGACTAGATCGAGACGTGGCGAGCTTGAACTTAGATCCCGTTGAACCTAACCATTCCCCGAGGGACATGGAAAGGTTACAGGACCAGAATGTTCATGAGTCAGATATCTTGAACATACACGAAGATGGTTTAGAGGATGACATTTTACAGGCTTTAGGACAAGACAATGAGTCTTATCACAAAACTGATATTGAGCTTCATAAAGCTGTTAAAGAGAGGTGGTATTTTGTTTTAGGTAAGGGCTTAGATAAAGATATTCGTATAAACCTTCTTAAAAAACATCAGTGTCCAGAGGACTCCCCTCTTAAAGCACCAAAGGTAAACCCTGAGGTGGAAGCTGCAATGCCCCCCAATACAGCTAAAAAAGACAGCTATCAATGTATATCTCAAAACCAGCTTGGAGCAGCTATATCCATTTTAGGAAAAGCTTTATCCGATATATTAATTCTGACGAATTTAATAAAACACAGTTAATTGAAAACCTAAGTGATTCAGGTAGGCTTTTAAGTGACCTTCACCATAATATGTCACTAGTCAGACGCAATTATATTTCTACGTCATTAAATCAGACTGAAGGACATTTCAAAATCAAGCCCAATTGACCAATTTTTATACGGTGAAAATTTAGGAGAACGTATAAGGGCAACTAAGGCCCTTGAAAGATCTTCGAAAGATCTAAAAACCACAACATATGAAAATAAATTTAAGAGACCTCTCATTCCCAGAACCACTAATACCTATAATCAAAAACCGGGCTCTAGTAATAGAGTGCAGGCGTCTACGGCTTTGAAGCCTTTAAACTTCAAGGCCCAGCCTCGAGCGGTGAGGGACTCGAGGTACAAGGGGCACCATTCCTCTCAGTATCGAAGGAAGATGTAAAGGTAAGTGAAATACCTTTGGTAGCCGGTAGGCTTAAATTTTTTGTAAAACAGTGGGAGCATTATAATATTAATCGTACAATAATTAACTGGATATCAGGCTATAGGATACCTTTTAATGGCTGTCCTACTCAGACAGAGGTTTCCAATATTAAGCTTTCTCCTGAGGAGCTAGATAATACTAAAAAATGTATAATTAACCTTCAGAACCAAGGTGTAATTGTAGAATGTGGCCCTGAAAAGGGCCAATTTTTATCAAATTATTTTTTAATTTCGAAGAAAAATGGCACTAAAAGGTTTATTTTAAACCTTAAACAATTAAATTGTTTTATTGAGGCTAACCATTTTAAGTTAGAGGATTACCGGACGGTAATAGGGCTGCTAGAACAAGATGATCTTATGGTGACTTTGGATATCAAAGATGCTTATTATTTGATACCAATCCACGATGATTATCAAAAATATTTAAAATTTTTGTTTGAGGGAAAAATTTTTAAATTTACATCTGTCCCATTTGGTTTAAGCTTGGCACCCTATTTATATACAAAAATAATGAAACCTATTGTTGCTATTTTAAGATCTTATGGCATTCGTATTGTTATTTACCTTGACGACATTTTGATTTTGGGTAAAACCAAACAGGAATGTCTACATAACCTAAAAATTGCTATTGACTTACTCGAATTTTTAGGTTTTATAATTAATTATGAAAAGAGCTGTCTAACCCCATCCAGTTCATGCAAATATTTAGGTTTCATTTTTAATAGCTTAGATATGTCCATAAGTCTACCAACAGAGAAAAGAGAGTACATTTTTCAGTTTACAAATCAAATTTTATCGCTAGACGAATGTAAGGTTAGAAAGTTTGCAAAGTATATAGGGTTGCTAGTTTCGGCCTCTCCAGCCATTAAATATGGCATGCTTTATATTAAGAGGTTTGAAAGAGAAAAGTTTTTAGCCCTTAAAAGATGTAATCAGAATTATGAGTCAAAAATTATTTTAAATCACACTGAAATCGATGAAGATTTGAATTGGTGGTTAAAAAATATTAAAATTGCTAATAACCCTATTAGAGTAGATAAATTTGATTTGGAAATATACTCAGATAGTTCAAAAACGGGGTGGGGCGCAGTTTCTAATAAAGAGTGTGTAAATGGCTGGTGGGGTAGAAAGGAGGAAAAAGATCATATAATTTTTTTGGAGTTAAAGGCAGTTTTTTATGGGTTAAAGTGTTTCGCAGAGAAACTTACTTCATGTAACATCTTATTGCGAATAGACAACACCACTGCTATTGCGTACATTAAACGCATGGGTAGCATACAACATAAAAAACTGAATGATTTAGCTAGAGAAATTTGGTGCTGGTGTGAATCAAAAGATTTATGGCTCACTCCAGCTTATATAGCGTCTAAAGATAATTTTGCGGATAGGGGCTCCAGAATGGTATCCGTAGAAACCGAATGGGAATTATCGGATTTTGCTTTTAAATTAATCACCAATACTTTTGGTACACCAAGTATTGATCTTTTTGCCTCCTCAAGTAATCACAAATGCGACAGCTATGCACAGTTGTCCCCGAGCTCGCTTGGGTTAAAAAAAATTCGAACCAAAAGTTAAGGTTGGATCCTTGTAGTAATCGGTTTGGAGATAATATATCCACCAACAGCCAAATCCAGAAAATTCGCTTTTGGCAGATAATGGTAACTCTTCTTTGAAGAGGTACATCTTTTACACCAATGATAATAGAAACCTGTTCAAGTGTATTTAGTTAGTATTTTTGACGCAGATTCCAAATATCTTTTCAAAAGTAAGCTATCTATTTTTGTTACGGAGAAAAACATAAATAAAAAAATGGAAAATTGAAATTTAGGGTACTTTTAAGCATTTACTTTTATTTAATTTTAGTAAATATATGACTCTAAAGTATAAATGAAGAAAATCTGTTTCTTTAACTTAATAAAAATGCTAATTAGAACTTAATTTATTAACCATTTTAAATTTGGGAACCTTTAGAAAAATCGATTGATTTTGATTATATTTTATTTTGTTGAGTAGTGTGAAAATTGCAATCCTTCAAAGTTTGACTTTTTAAATCATTTTATGGAATAAGTAAATCAGTGGTTATAAAACGGTTTAGAACATTGAATATAGTTCCTCCATCCGGCGGCGGTTCTAGGGAACCACGGCACTATGATACCAAATGTGTATTTGTTTGGGAATGATGCGAAACTCTCAACAAAATGAGGGTGCTAGGACACGAGGGTGTTGAAGGCAATGAGTTAGCAGACTCTCGTGCTAGAGAAGGGGCATGCACTCAATTTACTGGCCCTAAACCTTTAACAAAAGCCACCTGGTAAAGTCTACCAAAAAATGGGAAACCAAAATCATAGTTCGATATTGTAAAGACCAAAACTTAAGACAGGCCAAAATATTTATAAAATATGAACCTGAAAAACAAGAAAAGTGAACTCAGCATTCCGGAAATAAAAACCAGTCATTGCCCTCTAAGATAACGCTTAAAAATTGACACCTGCTGTATATGCTCAGAAGCACCAGAAAAGGCCGAACACATTATCTGCTTTTGCAAAGTCATTGTTTGCAAAAAGGTACTATATCGAACAGGTATATCCAAAATCCGCAGATATATCCCAAGTAGCCCCAAAAATACTTTTGTCCTTCTTGGGAAACCTAAAGTTATATGTAGATTAAATTATGAAGGGGATTCACAATAGATCTCATTGGTCGCAGTGACTTGAAAGGTACTATGTTGCCTCACAACCCCATTTGTATTGAATTGTATGATGTTTAAATATACCTTAATATTTTAAGGAGAAGCGTTCTTAGTAGTATCTGGCGAGCCTGCCTATTAAAATCTGTTCGAACCCACTATGTTAAGCAACAATACGAAAAATGTAATTTATTATTAATAATCGGTAAAATATAATACATACAGTTGTGTTTAACCATATTATAATTTTTTGTCTCCATTTTCCAATTTCATTGCTGACTTTTGACTTATTTATGTGTATTTGTATACATTCTAAAGATGAATAAACGAATTGAATTGAATTTAAAATATAATACAAAACGAGGAAGCCGAGGAAACATTAGGGAAAATAAATATATATCCCCAATGTCAGAACGTGTAGATTTAGGAAATAGTTAGAATGTAAATTGAATATAAATGAATTTCTAGTCTAATAAATTATCACAAATCAGTTAGTGATCACCGTTTTATTTCACCCTCTCTGATCAGCTGAAGGACTAGAAAGTCTTCTCCATCCTGCTTATTCAGAGAGTTACCTGATGTAAAATATAACTTACAAGTCTGGGTATATTGCTTGGATTTGTAATAATTATATTAAAAAAATAAAAAAATACAGACAATAAAACGATTTTTTTTAAATAAAATTATTATGCTTTAATTTGCAAAAACTACTGTGCCAAACAAAATGTATTATTATTTTATAAGATGTTAAAATATAAAACATAATAACTAACGTTAAATTATATTTAATAAAAAATGGAAAAAAATAAATTTAAATTAAAATAAAATATTTAATCTTATTTCAATACATGTATTAATAAATAAAAAAAACTTAAGACAATAGTCTATGCTGGCTACACATATTTTAAATCATTACTTAAAACAAAGATGGGGTTGTCAGAGTTTTATATAAATAAAACTTAACTTATTGAGAACCACTGCTTTAAAAAAGGACACTACCCAACAGACCGTAATTTCAGCAATGATACTGTAAAAATAGCAGTTACTTTTTCAGGTTCTTAAGTTCAGAAAAAAATAATATTTTTAACTGTTAGTAGCGTATATATTTAGTTAAAAACATGAAATTTATTTAGGTTTAGTCGAAAGTATTATATTTGCTAAAATGTAATAAATAAAAATGCTTAAAAGTGCCCTAAATTTCAATTTTACATTTTTTTAAGAACGTTTTTCTCTGTAAACAAAAATGATAGCTTAATTTTGAAAAGATATTTAAAATCTGCGTCAAAAATACTAACTAAATACACTTGAACAGTTTTCTATTATCATTGGTGTAAAAGATGTACCTCTTCAAAGAAGAGTTACCATTATCTGCCAAAAGCGAATTTTCTGGATTTGGCTGTTGGTGGATATATTATCTCCAAACCGATTACTACAAGGATCCAACCTTAACTTTTGGTTCGAATTTTTTTTAACCCAAGGGTTCTCGGGGACTACTGTGTATGTTTCCTGGAATAGAGATCCAGGATCTGTGGCTGTTGACGCTTTTACTCTCTCTTGGAATAGATTAAACTTTTATGCTTTTCCCCCTTTTAGTGTCATACTAAGGGTTTTGAATAAAATATTAAATGACAGGGCGACCGGTATAGTAGTGGTTCCCTATTGGCCCTCACAGCCTTGGTTTCCCCTTTTCCAAAGATTATCTTCGAAAAATGATCTTTTGTACTTGGGTCCTGATGATAATTTGCTCCATTCTTCTTTTAGAACCAAGCATCCACAAGCGAAGCATCTTTCCCTGGTGGCAGGGAGATTATCCGCATGAGTTTTCTGGCACAGGGATATCCAGAAACATCAATTAGTACTCTAATGCATTCGATTTCCGAAGGAACCATAAAACAGTACAGCTGTGCATATAAGGAATGGTGGTTATACTGCAAAAAGAACAACATTAATGTCTTCTCAGCTGAAGTTAATGAAATAACTGTTTTCTTGCAGGAGAAACTAAACAGTAATCGGAACAAGTATGGTTCTTTTAATTCCTATCGTTCTGCTTTAAGTCTAATAATCCCTGATGTGGGCAAGGACCCAAGAATAAGAAGGTTTCTAAAAGGAGTGGCCAGAATAAGACCCCAAAGGCCTAAATATAATCTAACCTGGGACCCCAAGATAGTGCTAGAGTTTATTACTTCTCTGGAGGAAGATAAGAATCTTTCGCTAAAACTTCTAACGGCTAAACTAGCCACATTACTTTTGTTAACTACTGGCCATAGGCTTCAAACTATCAGTCTTATTAAGACTAAAAACATAATTATTACAGAGAATAATGTTCAAATATTTATTAGTAATAGGATCAAGGCCTCTGGTCCTGGTAGAGCACAACCATGCCTCCATATTCCTTTTTATCCAGAGAACCAAAAGCTATGTGTTGCAACAACAATTATTCATTATATAGACCAAACAATAGAAATTAGGCCTGAAGATCAGGAGTTTCTTTTCATAACCACAAGGGCTCCATACAACAGAGCTACGACACAAACCATTAGTCGATGGGTAAAATTTATTTTACGGAAGTCAGGTCTGGACACAAAGATTTTTACTACTCATACGACCAGACATGCATCAACTTCAGCTGCAGCACGTGCCGGAGTATCTATTGATCAAATTAAGAAGACAGCAGGTTGGACTGAGGAATCAGAGGTTTTCGCAACCTTCTATAATAGACCCATGACGTCTGATCCAACATTTTTTGCTAGGACAATTCTGAGTTCTGCTCATAAATAATCGATGGTTATTAAAAAAAAAAAAAAATACTTTCTATATAATAATAATTATATAGTACATTTATTATACTTTTAGTATATTTACATGTATTATTTAAGTTACAATACAATTAATAAAAAAAAAAAAAAACATTTTCGATGAAGTAAAACTAAAACTTATTAATAGACCTTATTAAAACTTATTAATAGTTTTTGTTTTACAACTTTAAATGACTACAAGTGTTATAAAAGTGATTAGAGGAAAAGGCACCTCCTTATATAATTGAACGATCAAACGAACTTACCTGTGAAGTTCGATCGTAATTATATAGAGGTGCCTTTTCCGAATAATCACTTTCCCACCCAGCCCTAAAAGGATTTTTTGTTCCCAGTTTTTACGAAAATGTTTAACTTTAAAATTATGAAGTTGGCAACGAGAACGCGCATTGGTATCCCTTAGTAGGTATCATAGAAAACTTTTTATTTTTACTTTAAATATGTGGCGCCATCTAGCACCGAACAGCGGTACTACAAGTGTTATAAAAGTGATTATTCGGAAAAGGCACCTCTATATAATTACGATCGAACTTCACAGGTAAGTTCGTTTGATCGTTCAAAAACTATACTAATTTGTTGAGGATTACAGAATATACATTCGCAAAATGCCAGAAGAACATTTTAACTGCGCATACTGCCAAATTTTTTCACTTTAGCGCAGCAAAATTTGCGCGAAATTTAAAATCCACGTATTCGCGTGAACCAAAAAGTGAACCTAATTCATAGTCTACTATGATTAAATCAAATTAAATGCAATCCGCAATGCATATGTGAAGTTAGCTGGATTGGTAAAAACTAAGTTAAAAAATCCCTAAATCCAGATTTTTTTGACGGTACGCTATGAAGTGTCAAATAGAATGTGATTATTTTGAATTTTCCGTTGTAAATTGTATTTGTGCTGGTTAAACTTATACGGATTTATATTAATTATTCAGATAATGGTATTTAAGTGTTTTGTTTGTATTTGTAAAGGAAAAACAGCTTTAAAAATACTAAGTTTCTGACATAAAACGGAAAACTTGGACTGCATCTTGACAATAATTTCTTTTTTTTTTTTGATTATGTGGAAAGACTTTTGTAAATAAAAAGGTAAGTTTTTCTGGCTTTTATAATGGAAAGATTGTTGCATAATTTTAATCTTTTAGGTTAACTGCAGATTTAAAAAAGATACTTTTAAGTGTCATTCGTATCTCTTCAGCCTTTTTGTGCTGGTTAAATTTACCATAGAAGTTAATAATTTAAAATATACCGATATTTTAATGGAAATAATGAACAAAACCACCTTGGCTGCGCTACTCATGTAGTGTCATTATGTATAAGTCCAGTAATGGTTCAGGCAAGGTGTCCTTTAAGGATGAAGACTATCAAGAAGAAAATACTATTATTACAGTGAAAAATTAGTGCAAAACTGTTCCTGAAATGAATATTTATGAGCTAGAGAGTCTACATGAAAAGCTGACTAGCGTGAGTTCGATTCTCACTGGCGCTGATTTGCCTTTTTCAGTTAATTAATAATTGCAATAGGTGAAGTGGACATTCCCTATTATTACAGTGAAAAATTAGTGCAAAACTGTTCCTGAAATTAATATTTATGAGCTAGGGAGTCTACATGAAAAATCGACTAGCGTGAGTTCGATTCTCACTGGCGCTGATTTGCCTTTTTCAGTTAATTAATAATTGAAATAGGTGAAGTGGACATTCCCTATAAACTGGTTCAAAAATCAGTTAAAGCTGGTGGTTCCATTTACCACTAGCCCACACCAGTCCTGGACTCAGGGGCTGCTTAATTAAGTAGAATAGTATGAGGTTAAACAAACATGTATGTACTTAGGTATAATGTTGGAGATAATATCATCTCTATTTTGTTTTTAAATATACCTATTATGCCATTCATTATACATTAATAATGTACTTTAAATTAACATTATACACACTATTTTCTTTTAAATATTCGATTTATACATATATTTTTTTGTTTTGTAAGTACAAAGACTATAACAGTGTTGTAATAATAAATCATATATTCAAGTTTAAGCAAATAAAATCAATGTATATTTATTTATTTGTACACAATACTACATAATGTATATTAGCTATAGCAAACAGAAACAATCTAAAATCCTTTTTTTGCACAGAAATTCCCTAAAATATTGAATTGGTAGTAGAAATGGGTTATACGAGCCCAAAAAAGTAAACTTTAATTATATGCTTTTCGTTATTGCTTATAATTTGGGAATTTTTTAAGAGAGATTTATTAACTTTTTTATTTTCCCAAGCTTTGGAGTTCTATAGTTATAATGCCATGCTCAAAATCCAGTGTCGGTCTAAGGGGGCCCCGGGGCGGTCAGGGGCGATAACAACTCAAAAAGCAGACCATTTTCTCACTTTTTTACGTGTTTTCTTAGTATTTTATCATGGTTAAAAATGTATTTTTGTGTTAAATTTCTACAAAGCTGTACAAGTTATATGTTAGACCTATTCTAGAATATGCCGAAAGTGTCTGGAACCCTTACTATGCAAAAGATATAGATCTTCTCGAGGGAGTACAAAGAAGGGCGACTAAAATTCCACCAGAATTAAAACATTTGCCGTACTTAGAACGCCTTTCTCATATGAAACTACCCACTCTGGAAGCAAGACGATCTCGTGGAGACCTTATCCAAACCCATAAGATACTCAGCAGCTACTACTCAGTCGAACATATTCCAGCTTAATAACAATACCAACTTGCGAGGTCATAGCAAAAAACTTTATAAAGAAAGATGCTCCAAATTACCCAGAAAAATTTTTATTGTTAGCAGGGTCGTTTACCAGTGGAATGCTTTGAGTGAAGACACAGTGGGGGCAATGTCTCTTAATCAGTTTAAGAACAGAATGGATAGGGATTTGGACAGGGTCAGAAGACAATGGGTACACATTCCTTCCTAGTTTTATCTGTGATAGTTATATTTTTATCTCGTTTTTGTGATTTTATTTTTAATTTTTTAATATTTTATTTTTTAATATTTAATGTTTCATATTTATTTTTCTTTTTTTCTTTTTTTACATTTGTTTTTATATTTATTTTTTAGAATTTCATATTCACTTTATTTATTTATATACTTGATATAGATACAGTTTCATCGGCTATGCCGCTCACTGTTTGTAATAATAATAATAATTAAATTTAGTATCAGCTTTTGACTGAACTTGACAAAAAATTGAAGGCATAACAATGTTATGATAACATGCTTTATAATAAAACACAAATATAAATTTTTTTCTTTTAAAAATAAAAAAAGTAGATTTTGAAAAATCGAAAAAAGTGATTTTTTTTATTCATATAAATTGTGCGCTAAGGATACTGAAATACCTAAACGCTATTTTTTTTTTAAATAAATGCGATTTCAGGGGGCGCCTGGCAAAAGGTTGGGGGCGCTTTGACTTTAGTGACATACTTTCTGTTATCGCTTAAGCGATAACGGAAAGTATTTGACTAAACGATAACGGAAAGTATGTCACTAAAATAAAAGCGCCCTCGCCCTTTTGCATGGCGCCCGAAAAATCGCATTTATTAAAAAAAAAAAGCGTTTACGTATTTCAGGACACTTAGCGCACAATTTAAGTGAATGCCAAGATTAATAAAAAAAAGTTCACTTTTTTCGATTTTTCAATATTTACTTTTTTTATTTTTAAAAGGAAAAATAATTATTTGTGTTTAATAATAAATCATGTTATGACTTCAATTTTTTATCAAGTTCAGTCAAAAGCTGATAATAAAGTACACCAAAATAATTTTTTTACCATGGTAAAATAGTAAGAAAACAAGAAAAAAAAGCGAAAAAATGGTCAGCTTTTCGAGTTGTTGTCGCCCCTGGCCGCCCCCCTTAGTCCGACACTGGATTTTGAGCATTGCATTAAAACTGCAGAACTCTAAAGCTTGGGAAAATACAAAAAGTTAATGAATCTCTCTTAAAAAATACCCAAATTATAAGCGATAACGAAAAGAATAATATGCATAATATATTATATGCTTTAATTATATATAATTAAAACCAAGGCGCCCCCACTATTTTGCTCGGCGCCCCCTGAAATCGTTCCGATTTTCAAAATATCATTTATATACGTAATCCCCACACAAAAAGTCCACGATTTAAATTTTTCGGGAGATGAATCCGAAAAAGTTTACTTTTTTGGGCTATATTTGTATTAAAATACACTGTCCAGTAAAAGAGCCTTCCCATTTTTCAGCTCCGCGCGTAAAATGGATTTTTTATTGTCAGATTCAGTTTTAGCAACCTTAAAAATATACCAATTTTCACCCCACCCCGCCCCTTAGGGGGTGGAGTTAGAATTTTTTTATTAACTGATTCTCTTTCAGCAACCTTAAAAACCCCAATATGCCAATTTTCACGAAAACTACCCCCCGCCCCTTTGGAGTGATTAAAATTTTTTTATAATCAGATTTACTTTAAGCAACCTCAAAAACCCCTATATAGCAATTTTCAAATTTTTCTAAAAAAAAATAATTTTCCCCATTTGCCCCCCTTGCTGCACCCCAATGTTCATCAAAAACAATCCCGAACGGGAACTTTTGGTAACATACCTGTATGCCAAATTTCAAGTCTCTAGATTAAAGCGTTCTTAAGTTATCGTGCACATATTTCTCGGACAGACCGATCGACTGAACATTTTTTTTGGTCGAAATTGATTTATATCGACACAAAACGCAAAAAAATTGAAAATTTTTGTACAAAATTTTGAAAATTTTCAAAATGGGAAAGCAAAATGGCCAGATGCTAAATTTCATAACAAAAAAACAATTCTTTATCGAGTTAACCTGGGCTAGATGATGAAATCCACTTAAGGAAAACATTCCATAACTGGTGGTAATCAGGGGTGCTCCAAAGCGATTGTATGAGGGGGGGAGAGCAAACATTTCCCTAATTATTCAGAAATTTCACAACTCCAAAAAAAAGTTTTTACCCCCTAAAAATTTAAATGACTAAAAAAAAAGTCCTCACCTCTGAAAAAATACAGCAATTTTCTAACTCTAAAAAAAAATATTTACCCCTCCCGAAAATTTTTGATGACTTAACATTCCCAACTGTGCTATGCTCCAAACTTTGTCAACTTTGAAAAAATACCCTACTATACTATCCAACTTTCTACCAATTTACCAAAATTTACCACTCAGTTTCCTAATTTTTTCACTCATTTTCCCAACTGAACACTGGATTTTTCCAACTCGAGCATGATTGGGTGGCGCCCCCATTGGGGCACCCCTGGGGTAATTCAAAAAGGATCTGAAGGAATAAATAAATAGTTTTGGACATTTCTATGCCTAAAGGTACATACAAATAAAAAGGTCCCTTTTTATGTGACTACTCACATTTGTTTTTTGCACAGCTGAACATCACAGTTTCTAAATTCTTACATTTCTGCACCAGTTATGCATGCAAAACAATAATAGCATGATATGCTATTATTGTTTTTTTTTCTATTTAATTTTTCTGAAAAACGATTTTTTTTTAATTTTAACCTCATTGACAAGACAATCCCAGCTAAGAACTTTTGATAAGAAATAGGTGGTCCAAATTTGAAGTCTTAGCTCAGGCGCGTAGATAGGATTTTTTCTTGGAGGGGTAAAATTTTTATTTTTTTGCGGCCCTACCAAAAGAAAAAAAACCCTTCAAAATTCAAAAAAAAATTGTCCCTGAGCGTCTCTACAAAATTTGGCGCCCATCTTTTTAACATCCCTACCAAAACAAAAAAAAACACCCTCCGAAAAAAAAGCTTTGTCCCTGAGCGTTTCTACCAAATTTGGCGCCCCTATCCAAAAAAAAAACCTGCTATTATTTTAATTTTTTATTTAAAATAAAAAATTAATATTCTTGGGGGGTAAATACCCCCTCTACCCCCCCCCCCCCCCCTTATATCTACTTAGATTTTTCTCAGTCTATAACTTTTCAAAAAAATTATAATTCAATTCAATTCAATTCAATCCAAAGGCATTTTGTGTTTACAAAGTTCTCCAAAAATTGACGCCGTAAACCTGTACATTCTAAAATTATATCACTCTTGGCTTGAAGTTTGTTGCCTTGTTCAGTGGTTAAATTCACCTCTTCAAAGTTTGCAGGTATATTTCCTCCATTTTTACGGGTTTCTCGTTCCTCAAATACCATTCCCATAATCTCATTTCCAAATTTTTAGCAGTATTTACAGAGAATTTTGGATTTAGAAATTTATTTAAAAAATATGAACGTGGTTTAACTCTGTTAGTGAAACCCATTTTATGCGATTCTATGTGTTTAAAATAATATTTTGAGGGATATCTTGCAGTTTATATTCTTCAGAAAGGATGCCATTGCTTCTATTGCAGCACTTTCAAAAAATTTACTGCATTTTGGTTTAACATAGGTGCTAGTAATTGGCTTTTTCTTCCTTTCTACATCTGTACGGATATAGAATGCCATGTTTATAATATTTTCAGGTTCTTATTTAGGCTCCTTCTAACTTTCCATTCCATTGGTTTTGAAGTACATGAAAAATCTTCAGGAATTACAGTTATTCCCCTGTATAAAAGGTCCCTAATATACAGTAGTAAACTTATTGCATGATGGCATGACATTGATAATCTGAAAATAAAATAAAGTGTCACCAGGCTGAAAATCATATGCATACTAGACACATACACCGCAGGGACTAAGGGGACGTATAAAGTATGTCAGGCTTTTTTTTTAACATTTTTGATTCCTCCTCCCCTTGTTGCAAAGTATATATATCTTATTTATATAAAATTTTTAATAAAATATAGGGTGTAATAAAAACGGTGGGCTGGCTATACATAGCCATATTGTACTCACCAAAACAATGAAAAAAGTTGATATACACATATTGTCTAAAATTCTTCGTCTCTGAGTTATGGCCACTTTAAGTTTTTAGTTAAGATACTACTTTAATACAATCTTAGTATAGTACCTCTTTATCAACCAACCGCGAGTACAATATGGCTATGTATTATAGCCCGCCCGCCTTTTTTGTTACACCCTGTATATCGGAAAAACACGGTAAATGACTGATTTTTAGATAGATGTATAGATAGCCATTGACTATTGGAAAAAATACATATATACAAAAGAAAAGTACAGTAAGTACAATACATTAATTCTAATTTAGGTAATCTATTTAATAGGAAAGGTTGCCTTTCTCACAGCAGACTCACTGGCAGGATTTGCATTATGATACAAATTTGATTTTAGTCTTCTTTTAAAACCCTTAATATTTAGACTCTTTATTTCAGCATTTATTTTATTATAAATGACTACCCCTTGTGAAATAAAGACACTTGGGATTTTTTCTTATGTTTGTGAGTTAAAGTGAAATTCATGGCATTACGTGTCTGAATTTCAACAACAAAAGTCTTCCTTAAATAATTGGGTACATTAATTTAGTTGATTATTATGATACATATTTGCTTGTAAAGAAACGTTTCATTGGCTCTGCTGCTTACTGTATTTAATAATAATAATAATTACCCGTTGATATTTTATGAATGAATACCAGAGCATTATATTCCAAAAACTGTTGAATAGACTACCAGAAAATTTTGAATTTAGAAATTTATTTTAAAAATATGGACGTGGTTTGGACTTTTAGTTAGTGAAACCAAACCGAACTGAACTCAACATTGTTTGTATGCTGGTTCGTATTCCACAACCCAGTATTACTCTCATAGCCTTGTTTTAGATTTTTTGTAGTCCAAATCAGTTAGTTTAATCATATACAAAATAGCACTACAATATGTAAAATGTGGTAAAGCAATGCTATTATAAATTAATTTTCTTGAATGCATACAAAAAAAAACGTGCACTATATCTCAAGATTTTGAGGGTCCACAAAAAATTATTACATACCTTCACTTACAAGATATATGGCTGCTATAGGCTGACATAATATCCTCCAAATGTTGAACAGAAACTTTCTACCCTTTGTATCATGTGCTTTTTCTGGCTTTGACACAATCCATGTCATTGTGCAGTTCTACTAAATACCATAGCCTAAAAGTTAGATACATTTATGTCATTTAAATACCTAATGAATATAATATAATGAATATTCTACTAATTTCTGTTACAGGTTTAAAACTTGTAATGTATTTACCTTGTCTGGTACCTTAAAGAAATTTTTTTAACAACAGCCCTAAAGAAACAGTAAATTTGAAAAACTCATCTTAAAACACTAAAGGATTCTAACATTTATTTTAAAAAGCACTCGGATCTCATAAAATATCGCTTATATAGAAGATTAACATTCATTATTATTATAAATTTTATAAACGTAAACAAATTTGACAGATACCTAACCTTTTTATCTGTCAGATAACTGTGCGAAGCTAGCTGAGATTTACGTGATTTTTCATAGTGTAGTTTTTTTTTACTCAACCTTTTTTAAGCTTCATTCACGCGCCCGGCAGACGGCAGCACGGTCAAATTGCTTTATCCGAATTCATCCATTGTTGTCTCCGTCTACAAATCCATTCTCGAGTCTAGGCAACTTGTTATTCCGCCTGAAGTATAAAAGGTTGCCTAATAGTATTTGCTAACATTTATAATGTAGGGGAAGGTATATCGTACCGGTCGGCAAATCGTACTTTTTTAATTTCTCTAACTTCGAAAAGATTATTGAGACAACTTATGACAGTATATATCTGCAAGTATTTCTAAGGGTATTTCTCTTCAGTGTGTACAGTTACCAACTTGTTTTATGTGTAAATACATTAATTAATATCAGTAGAATTAGCATATAAACAATACATATACATATTTTTTAGTTTATATGTTATTATTTTTTATTGTTATGCAAAATAGGGAAGTTTCATAAATCGTACCGGTTCAATTCCCGTAGGATATGATTAAAGTTGTGTTTTTCTTTTTTTTTTTGATAAAATTGTGATAAACAATCATAGAAACTTGTAATTTAAATAATTTATTATAGTTATTATTAAAAATAAATAAAAAGTGTACGATTTAGCTTACGAAACAAAATTAACCCAGGTAGCAAGGGATGTTATATTACAAGAAATTAACATCACTTTTGGGTGTATTTTTAAACTAAATCATAACATCACATAATATTGAAAAATAACATGTATTTAACATCACATTTGCAACGTAACACGCGAGACATGTCCAAACCTAGCGAAATGTGAATATATCGCATGTCACATATTAACGTGGCTTTCACGTGAATGTCATGTTATTTTGCTTCTCACCGACGTTCGAAGCAAAAAAATCGATATAAGATGATTTTGATAGAGTAAATTATTATAAGGAAATTGTATACACATTATACGATTTCCAATGGATAGGGGGCTCTGCCGGGCTTCTCAAGACCACGGACACGGATTAAAGGAATATATTCTCCGCTTAATCTGCAATTTCGTATTTAGAATCTATCTGTTTCAATCTGTGATTGTTTCAATTACTGATTGATTTTAAATCCGATTTATTTTATAGGGTTATAGCGTTTTTAATGGTTTTAATTTAGAAAAAGCTAATATCCTAAAATATTTAAATATTAAAGTACCAGTAACGGCATCCATAAGATATTAGATATAACAGGAATGTGGATTTATGATGTCACAAACACGTTATTTTCGGGATGTCATTGTGTGATGTTATTAGGGGCGGACTTAGGACATCCCCACCATGCTACATTCTTGTTAAATGAGACTACAATCTTAACATCACACGTCACATATTAACGTGACTTTCACGTGAATGTCATGTTATTTTGCTACCTGGGAAAATGAGCTAAGGAAGGTTTATGTTTATTTGGAATGGGTTTTATTGGCATATTTTAATAAAAAAAACATACTTTATTACTAAATAAATTAAATTCAAAAATTAATATTAAAAATATATCGTCCACTAAAGGCTCTAGTTGTCTAACTCCAAATTTTTCAAAAATGAGATTTTTATCAAATTTGCTTCATTATCTGATTACCAACATACTTCAAAAAAAAAAGTTGCATTAAACCAATATCAGCCTCAAAAAATGCAAAAATATAAATATTTTAAGTCGCTAAGTGTCTAACTCCATCATATGATTGTGAGAAAACCACAGAACACCCACCAGAAGCCCAAGCCCCATGTTAAAGTTAGGCAACACATAATACCACGAATGGTATGTGTCGCCGCCCTATGAATGATATGCGAAAACTAAACATCAGCTGGCACATAATGGCGGCTTATTCAAATTAAAAATAATATTTTTATTTTTTTTTGGACCATTACTTTGATTTAGGCATTCGACAAAATTGCCGAACGCCTAAATCAATATAATGGTTGTGTGGGTAATAAAAAAAAACAAGAAATTAATAAGGTATTTTTTTTTAACAAAATTGTAATATAACTATAATACAAACTATGTAAATACCTAAAAAAAAATATATAAGTATAAAGAAAAATATTTTATCAAACAGGTGCGTAGATATGGGGGGGTTAGAGGGGGTATTTACCCCCCAAGAGTCTTTGTTATATATTTTTTTGTTATTTTAAATAAAAAATTGAAAAATTAAAATAATGGGTGTTTTTTGCTTGGGTCGCCAAATTTTGTAGAAACGCCCAGGGACAAAGCCTTTTTTTTTCGGAGGTCGAGGGGTGTTGTTTTTGTTTTGGTAGGGGCGCCAACTTTTGTAGAAACGCTTTTTTTTTTGGAGGGTGTTTTTGTTTTGTTAGGTAGGGGTAGGGGCGCTAAGGGAACGTTCAAGTATTACGTAACGCTCCTATGAGGGGTGGGGTCATTTTGAAGTGTTACGCCCATTTTAATGGTATAGGAAAATATCGTTACGGGGGGGGACCAAAATGATTAAAATTTGCGTTACGTAATACTTGCACGTTTCCAAAGGTGGGCGTCAAATTTTGTAGAAACGCTCAGGGACAAAGATTTTTTTTCGGAGAGTGCTTTTTTTGTTTTGGTAGGGGCGTCAAATTTTGTAGAAACGCTCAGGGAAAAAGCTATTTTCTGAGGGTGTTTTTTTTTGTTTTGGTAGGGGCGTCAAATTTTGAATGAAAAATTTTATTTTAGAAAGGAAAAAAAAATACATTTTTAATAGCTGGGCCCCATAGGCTAGAAATCTCACTAGCCTTGGGCTTCCCAGTCCGACACTGGAGGCTGACTACCCCCCCCCAAAAAATCCCATCTACGCGCCTATTATCAAATAGGTACTTAATAATTATAAACATAATGTTTACTCTAACATTTTTAGGGGCTATTCAAAAATTACGTCCCCACAATTTAGACAACTTTTGACCCCGTGTCAATTTGGCTTATACCCCCCGAAAAAATATCGCTACTAATACATCAAACCCCCCCACCCCACTTTTTGTTTTGTAACTTGACCTCTGACCCCATGGTGACCTAATTGTTGAATAGCCCCTAAAGAAGTAGTTCTTAGTAGTAAAAAATATTATGAAAATAATTCAGCTGATATCCTGGGACAGGTCCGTAACTTGGCGCCCCTGTAAAACAAAATTGGCGCTCCAAAAAAATACCAGGGGATCAGCGAAAAAAAATTGTCGCCCCAAAAATTAAAAAAGCTTTGTCCCTAGCGGTTTCTGCCAAACTTGGAGCCCCTGCAAAAAAAATGCTGCCCCAAAAATTACCTTTACGAAAAAAAAGTTTACCACTGACGGTATCTACCGAACTTGGCGCCCCCTGCAAAAAAAATGGCGCCCCAAAAATTACCTTCAAGGAAAAAGGCTTTGTCCTTGACGGTTTTTACCAAACTTGGCGCCCCTGCAAAAGAAAATTGGGGCCCCAAAAAATACCAGGTGGACTCAAACCAAGGCCGGGGGGGCTGTCCTGGGATCCCATTAAGTTGAATTGTATCTTCCTTTATCCATCTTGTCTTATCTCCAACTTTTCCTAAAAAAACAAGAGGTGTTTAAATAATTGGACATGTATGACTTTGTTACTAACAAATAGTTATTATTTCAGGGTGAGAATATTTTTTTTTAAAGAAATTATGCGCATATCTAGGGGGGCTTAGCGGGGCCTAAAATAATAAAAAATACTGCTGTTGACAAAAAAAACAGGGATGATATAAGGTCTGTGTGGTTAACAAAGGTCAATAGAGACCAGGTGTTGGGGGCTATGAACCCTGTACTGAACAAACAAAACTAAAAACTAAATAAAAGTGGGGCATTTTGGTATTGTATGTCAATTCTCTTATACACTTGCTAGAGGCTGGCGGGAGAAATATTTTTTATGTCAATGTTCATGTTGAAACCAAATAGGGCCTGTTTGGCATATATAGTAATGATTTTATTTAAAAATACTCGTACTAACAAAAAACAAATACTAAATTGTGACCTTCCAATAAAGAACAAATTTCATGACATAAATTAAAATTGTCAAGGGCATTCTAGTAGTAAATAATAAAACAATATTAAGCGATATTTATTAATGTATTTAAACAAATTCAGGTGTACTTACTTTTAATAGAAAAATCTATGACCCTTGTTTCTTCTAACTTTTTGGTCTTATCAGCTATCAATCCAATCAAACATTCGTTTATTCATTCCATAGTACTGTAATTAGTTAAACATAATTGTTATTTTGCTTTATATTTATAATTATTGCTAGCTTTTTTATTTTACTTACTTTTATTCACATGTTAAAGAATAGGCGCCAAAAGCAACAGTATTTATAGGTTATGTCAAACCACAGAAAAAACGTGACAGCAGCGCTTAAGTGCAGCTCTTTATGCCGCGTTTTGATAAACTGCGCATGCGCCGACCGTTTATCGATATATTATTAAAAAACATTTTTTTACAGAAAAAACACCAAATAGACGCTAAAACTAACGTTAACGTAAACCAAGGTCCCCTCATTAGAAAAAAGAACACCAAAGAACAAAAAACCAAAACAAGCTCCGGCACGGAGAGCTGAAATTAGGCGCTTGTCTCGTGACGGTCCAAGGTTGGCGAGTAGAAGAGGTTAGCTCAACATACGTAAACTTTATTTTTTAACAGAAAAAACATTATATTATAATAAACTACATGTTCAAAGACGATAAAAATGTAATAAATAATAACAATAAAAATAAAACATATAAATAGTTAAATTCAACGAGGGGATTGAGGGTGCGAGCCAACCTTGTTTTTTTATATCTCGAACATCACGAATTAAACACCCAGCGCCATCTAAGAATGGTATGCGAAACTATTAATTCCTTGTTGCTAGGTCTCTAATACCAGATGATACCCCCTGGA
>CAUEHQ010000723.1:5000-52080 GCA_958510825.1 Brachypterus glaber | reverse complement strand
GTGGGATACATCATTTTGAAGCTTATGAAATTATCTATTTAACAATATTTTTTTATTTTTATTTATTTTTTTGGTTCAAAATCAGGTTATATTGGGTATTTTCGTCAAAATTTCTTTAAAAAATTGAAGAATGTATGAAAAACAAGTTATTTTATGTTGCAAAAACGTAAATTTTGTTTTAAAAATAATTTTAATTGATATAAATAAAAATTTACAAAAAGGAAACAACCAAATTAAAACCTTCAAAAAACGTTTAAAACAAAAAAAAATAGGGGGCCGTAAGCCCGAAAATGTCAGTCTACTGTCAGTCACTCTGTACGATGATTAGAAAATAGATTTAATAAATTAAAAAATATATAGTTAGATAATTGTATAAGCTTTAAAAGCATATATCAACATTTTAAGAACTAAAAACAATAAATATATGCAAAAAAAAAGAAGAGTTGAAGAAAAAATGCATTTGGCATTTGTCAACGTTATCAAATTTTATGAATTTTAAATAATATTTTACACAGAACTTTACTATTTTATTTTATAAGTTTATGTTTTATTGAAAAAATATACCTTTATTTATTATACATTAAGAAGACAAACCAAGGAATTCCAAAAAAAGAAGAAAAATTTAAAAAATTAATTTTATGATGTCAAATGTTGTAAAGCTGTCCAAAAATTTCAAAGTTATAAATATCACCGGAGATTGAAATTGCCTGTTTAGAGCAGTAAGTCTTTTTGTGTATCAAACTGAAAATAATTTTAACAAATTAAGAATTGATTCTGTTAAATATATAAATGATAATTGGGAATCCTTAAAGGCATTTGTTATGGATCAAATATCTTCTAAAAACGAGTATTGCTCCAAAATGTTACAAGATGGTACATTTGGTACATCAGTAGAATGCCTTGCATTATCTGAATTGTATAATCTAAATTTTAAGATATACTTGGTAAATTTAAAGAAAAATTCAAAAGACTTCATAATTTTACACGAGCCTGAACTAATTTTATCTACGACTCAACAAAAAGATTCAATTAACCTTCTTTTCTCTGGCAAACCGGATTCTAGTCATGTTGATCTTCTTGTGGAATCTACTAGTACTAAAACTAAATATGAAAATAAAAATTCAAAAGAAAATGCTGAAGTTTCAAGTATTAATAACTCATCTGAAACTAATCCTGAAAACTTTAGTGGTCCTCATAGTGGTTCTTTCTGCAGTATTTGTAACAAGTATTTCAAAAGCAGAAATGGACTAGCGATTCATTATGGAAAAATTCATAAGTCTCCTAATTCAATTCAAGGTTCCAATACATCTGTAAAATTACAAATGGACCACAAATTAGATGATTCAAATTTTAATATTGATTCTTTTGTTAATATTCTTTCAACTTAAAAGTCGTCAGTCCCAACAATCAAGAGAATTCCAAAAGGAGCAAGAGCTGTCATTGCAGAAGAACTTTCCCTATTAATTAATAAATGCATATCAAAAAATGACCTTTTTTCCTGGGTAGCCTTATTTCTTTTCTTCTATGCTGTATTAAGAATTCCTGCTAAATCAAAACAAAAACAATCTTTAACTTCTGCCGTCAAAGTTAATTTGATTTTATGGAATAAAAACAAATTATTACCCTTGGATTCCTTGCTTAATGCATATAATTTTAACGAAAAATCTAAGAAAGCAAAGCCTCAAAAGAAAAATGAAAAATTTAATTTTATTTCTAAAAAGGTAGAATCAAAAATGTCTGATGGAGATGTAAAAGGCGCTATTAGGTTATTATGTTCCGAAGACACTCTGGCTACCAAAAATGAAGAGACTTATTTAAACTTATTAAAGAAACACCCAAGCCCTGAAACCCTTTTAAAATTTCCAGATCCTCCAGAAGTATCAAATATAGATTTTAATATCTCAGAATCTGAAATTAAAAATGCAATTTTTTCCTTCAGGCCCGGCTCATCGGGTGGTTTGGATGCACTTAGGCCGCAGCACCTCAAGGATCTTATTAGTGATGAGCTTGGCATTTTTTCTTCAACTCTTCTTTCTTCTCTAGCTTCTTTTAGTAATCATGTTTTCCAGGGATTAATACCTGCTACTATTTGTCAATTTTTTTACGGGGCAAACTTGTGCGCTTTTAATAAAAAAGATGGTGGAATACGTCCTATTGCGGTAGGTTTGTGCCTACGCCGTTTAGTTGCTAAGGTTATGTGTAATCGTATTTATGAGAAAATGGGAGATTTTTTAAGACCTCATCAACTTGGGTTCGGTACCAAATGTGGTGCCGAGGCTGTTACACATGCATTGCGTCGGTTCATAAATTTGAATCATTCTTCTAGTAAAGTAATACTAAAATTAGATTTTATGAACGCTTTTAATACCGTTAATAGAAAATTCTTTTAAATATAAAAGAAAAATTTCCAGATTTTTTTAAATTCATTTCCCAGTGTTATAGAGATTCCTCAATCCTATCCTTTGGTAATCATCACATACCTTCTCTTAGAGGTGTTCAACAAGGTGATCCCCTTGGCCCACCCCTGTTCTGCCTTGCAATTCAATCAATTATTACTTCGCATTTTTCAGAAATTAATCTTTGGTATTTAGATGATGGAACTTTAGCTGGAGATCCAGATATTGTTTTAAATGATTTTATTAAAATAATATCTTTATGTTCAGAGCTAGGCTTAAAATTAAACTTTAAAAAGTGTGAACTTTCTGTAATATCTAAAAATAACGATAATTCTTTAATTTTTTCTAAATTTTCGTCCATAGCTCCGGAAATTTTACATATACCTCTTAATTCCTTTAATTTACTTGGCTGTCCTATTTCTGAAAACAAAATCTCTGAATATATCAATTTAAAAATTGACACTCTTGATCGGTTTTCTATTAATTTAAAATTGATTAATTGCCATACTGCTTACTTTTTACTAAAACACTCCTTTGCTATCCCTCGCGTCTCCTATTTGCTTCGTTGTGCCCCTTGTTGGAACGCCCCTGAGTCACTCGCTAAATATGATTCTATTTTAAATAATACACTAAAAGATATTTTAAATTGTAATATTGAATCAGATTCTTGGTTACAGAGCACATTGCCTACCAAACTTGGTGGCCTGGGTATTCGTGATTCTTCTTCCCTTTGTTTTCCTGCTTTTCTTGGTTCTGTTAACAATGTATCTTCTTTACTTGAACAAATTCTTCCTCAAAATATTTACAAATTTTCGGACTCTGATTTAGACTTTGCTTTAAATAAATGGATTTCTCTTTGTAAATTAAGTACTCTTCCTGATAATTTCCCCACAAAGCAAAAAAAAATTGATAACTTCTATTGTCAAGTTCTCATCAATGATCTGATGCTGAGGTGTAATGATCCTAAAGGCAAGGCGCGTCTCCTAGCTCTTCAAGCTCCTGAAAGTAAAGCGTGGTTAGATGCCTTGCCCTGTTCTTCCTTGGGAAATCAATTAGATGATTCCACCTTCCGCATTTCCGTTGCCCTTCGTCTTGGTATTCCTGTTTGTGAACAACACGTCTGCATTTGTAGCGAAACTGTCGATGTTTATGGCCTTCACGGGCTCAGCTGCGTAAAAAGTGCAGGTCGTTTGTCTAGGCACAGGATGATCAATGACATTATTAAGCGTTCTCTTATTACCCCAGGTTTTCCTGCTGTTTTGGACCCGCCTGGTATTTGTCGGGGCGATGGAAAGCGTGTGGATGGAATCACCTTGATTCCTTGGAGAGGGGGCAGGGCTTTATTATGGGATGCGACTTGCACGCATACTTTAGCGGACTCGTATATTAAACGAACATCTGAGAAAGCTGGTTCGGCTGCAAGTAATGCGGAAAAAATAAAACACAGAAAATACTTGGAGCTGGAAGACCGCTTTGTTTTTGTACCCTTCGCTGTTGAGACCTTTGGTCCCTTTGGTGATGAAGCTAGAGATTTACTTCGGAAAATTTCCTCTAAAATTGGCAAAAAATCAAAAAGTTTCATCACTCAAAGGATAAGCCTGGCGGTACAGAGGGGAAACGCGGCCTCCGTGTTGGGGACATTTAACGTTGAGCCGGGTTTGGACGAATTTTTTTATATTTAATTATATAGTTTAATTTATGTTTATTTAGTTTAGTTTAGGTTATTTAGGTTATATTAAGTTTACTTTAACATGTATTTAATTAAAGAAATATACTTCGTTGCAAAAAATAGTTTGTATTGTTTTATAAGTGTTTCAAATTTGAAGTCGATATCTTATCTGGTTCAAAAGCTAAGAGGGGGTGGGTAACTTTTGGACTACACGGTATTTATATTGTATATTTAAATTGAACTGAAAATTCACTTACATAAAAGGGCGGAACGTTGGTATTTTATGCATTATAATAATTATTTATAAAAACGTGTTTTTTAAAGCGAGAAAAATATTCAATATTTAATAAAGGACAAGAATACCGGGTGTCCCACAGGTTCTTGACAAGTTTTATCTCCGTTATTTAAAAATATATAATTTTTTTGCAAAATATAGCCTTAAATGTGAGTCAGAAAATTTTTTATTGACAAATCCAAAACCTTCTCTTGCTTACCCACCTCCTTGAAACCACCCCCAACTTCTGTTTTTCAAATATAACTCCACATTTTTGTAAAGATGAAACTAAATTTTATTCTGAATTTAACCATACACGGTGTGTTTGAAATAACATCGGAAATTTTAAGGGGTGATTCTACATGAGAAAATATGACAAAAAGTTCCTATGAACAGAAGTCCAAAAATTATGCGTAAGGGAGTTAGGCCCCTTTGAAAGTGGCAAAAAAAAATTGGTTTTTATTTAATAACTCAGGAACCCTTTGAGATATAGCAACGATGTTTTGAATGTGAACTTATCTTAATAAGACCCATCTTTGTATATTATTTTCATGTACTTATTTTAACCAGGGGTGTGCGAAATGGGGGGTCTTATCACTTTTTTGTCCAAAACTTTTTTCTGTGCAATTTTTTTGTAATATTATCATTAAAATATGATTCCTTAGGTCAAAATACATAAAAAAAGGTACCCTTGTTGTGATACTGTAGGATTAACCGTTTTCGAGAAAAATTAATTTAGAGGTGAAATTTCACGCTTCGAGGACGAAAAATTAAATGCTCAAATGTGGAAAACCAAAATTTTAATGATTCAAGGTGAATGTACATCAAAAACTAAGAAAAAATCTTATATACAGGTACTTTCAAAAATCAGTCCTAAAGGAGCACCATTTTTAAAGGGCCATAGTAGCTTTAAAAGGGATTTTTCGACCTACATGTATAGAAACTTTTTTCTTAGTTTTTGACATAGAATAACCCTGCATCATTAAAAATTTGGTTTTCAACATTTAAGTATTTAATTGTTCGTCTTCGAAGCGTGAAATTTCACCTTCAAATGTATTTTTCTCTAAAACGTTAATCCTACCCTAGCGAAACAAACTAGTAGAAAACTCGCTCAAACTCGTAAAAATATTTTACGAGTTTTAGCGAGTTTAGTGAAACAGTATTAACTAGTTTTCAGCGAGTAAAAAACTAGTAGAAACTCGCTCAAACTCGTAAAAATATTTTCAAAAAAACCTAGATTTTTACAAGTTTCTACGAGTATTTTATGAGGAAATTCCCATGAAAATTTACTAGTATTTACCAGTATTTAACGAGTATTTTTCTACAAGGATTAACGAGTTTTCAGCGAGTAAAAAAACGTAGTTTTGCTTTCCCATTCTGAACTTTTCGGAAAGCCTTATATTCGTGCAAAAATTTTCAAGCATTGGGGTGGGCAAATGGGTGGGGGCAAATGGTGGGGTAAATAAAGTAATTTTTCCCAAAAATTTGAAAATTGCTATATAGGGGTTTTTGAGGTTGCTGAAATTGAACATGATAATAAAAAAATTCTAACCCCACCCCACGGGGCTGAGGGGGTAAATATTTTATGAGGAAAATTCAATGAAAATTTACGACTATTTACCAGTATCGAACGAGTATTTTTCTACGAGTATTAACGAGTTTTCAGCGAGTAAAAAACCGTAGATTTTTACAAGTTTCTACGAGTATTTTATGAGGAAATTCCCATGAAAATTTACTAGTATTTACTAGTATTGAACGAGTATTTTTCTACAAGGATTAACGAGTTTTCAGCGAGTAAAAAACCGTAGTTTTTACAAGTTTCTACGAATATTTTATGAGGAAATTCCCATGAAAATTTACTAGTATTTACCAGTATTGAACGAGTATTTTTCTACAAGGATTAACGAGTTTTCAGCGAGTAAAAAACCGTAGATTTTTACAAGTTTCTACGAGTATTTTATGAGGAAATTCCCATGAAAATTTACTAGTATTTACCAGTATTGAACGAGTATTTTTCTACAAGGATTAACGAGTTTTCAGCGAGTAAAAAACTAGTAGAAACTCGCTCAAACTCCAAGCGAGCAAAAAACGTAGTTTCGCTTTCCCATTCTGAAAGTTTCGGAAAGCCCTATATTCGTGCAAAAATTTTTAAACATTGGGGTGGGCAAGGGGGGCAAATGGGGTAAATAAAGTAATTTTTCCCAAAAATTTGAAAATTGCTATATAGGGGTTTTTGAGGTTGCTGAAATTGAACATGATAATAAAAAAATTCTAACCCCACCCCACGGGACTGAGGGGGTAAATATTTTATGAGGAAAATCCAATGAAAATTTACGACTATTTACCAGTATCGAACGAGTATTTTTCTACGAGTATTAACGAGTTTTCAGCGAGTAAAACACCGTAGATTTCTACAAGTTTCTACTAGTATTTTATGAGGAAATTCCCATGAAAATTTACTAGTATTTACCCGTAGAAAACTAGTAAAAACTCGTAAAATTAAACTGTATAAATACTCTCTAAAACAAGTAAATAAATTTCCTCGTAGAAAACTAGTAAATACTCGTAAAAATAAAATCTAATATTGCTCGCTGGGACGAGTAAAAAATTTCCTTGTAGAAAACTAGTAAAAACTCGTAAAATGAAAGTGTATTAATACTCGGTGAAACAAGTAAATAAATTTCATCGTAGAAAACTAGTAATAATAATAATAATACTCGTAAAAATAAAATCTAATATTGCTCGCTGGGACGAGTAAAAAAATTTCCTTGTAGAAAACTAGTAAAAACTCGTAAAATGAAAGTGTATTAATACTCGGTGAAACAAGTAAATAAATTTCCTCGTAGAAAACTAGTAAATACTCGTAAAAATAAAATCTAATATTGCTCGCTGGGACGAGTAAAAAATTTCCTTGTAGAAAACTAGTAAAAACTCGTAAAATGAAAGTGTATTAATACTCGATGAAACAAGTAAATAAATTTCATCGTAGAAAACTAGTAAATACTCGTAAAAATAAAATCTAATATTGCTCGCTGGGACGAGTAAAAAAATTTCCTTGTAGAAAACTAGTAAAAACTCGTAAAATGAAAGTGTATTAATACTCTGTGAAACAAGTAAATAAATTTCCTCGTAGAAAACTAGTAAATACTCGTAAAAATAAAATCTAATATTGCTCGCTGAGACGAGTAAAAAATTTCCTTGTAGAAAACTAGTAAAAACTCGTAAAATGAAAGTGTATTAATACTCGATGAAACAAGTAAATAAATTTCATCGTAGAAAACTAGTAAATACTCGTAAAAATAAAATCTAATATTGCTCGCTGGGACGAGTAAAAAAATTCCTTGTAGAAAACTAGTAAAAACTCGTAAAATGAAAGTGTATTAATACTCGGTGAAACAAGTAAATAAATTTCCTCGTAGAAAACTAGTAAATACTCGTAAAAATAAAATCTAATATTGCTCGCTGGGACGAGTAAAAAATTTCCTTGTAGAAAACTAGTAAAAACTCGTAAAATGAAAGTGTATTAATACTCGATGAAACAAGTAAATAAATTTCATCGTAGAAAACTAGTATATACTCGTAAAAATAAAATCTAATATTGCTCGCTGGGACGAGTAAAAAAATTTCCTTGTAGAAAACTAGTAAAAATTCGTAAAATGTATTAATACTCGGTGAAACAAGTAAATAAATTTCCTCGTATAAAACTAGTAAATACTCGTAAAAATAAAATCTAATATTGCTCGCTGGGACGAGTAAAAAATTTCCTTGTAGAAAACTAGTAAAAACTCGTAAAATGAAAGTGTATTAATACTCGGTGAAACAAGTAAATAAATTTCATCGTAGAAAACTAGTAAATACTCGTAAAAATAAAATCTAATATTGCTCGCTGGGACGAGTAAAAACATTTCGTCGTAGAAAATTATTAAAAACTCGTAAAATGAAAGTGTATTAATACTCGCTAAAACAAGTAAATAAATTTCCTCGTAGAAAACTAGTAAATAATTGTAAAAAAAGTATAAAAATAGTGAAAAATATAGTTAAAATACTCGTAGAAACGCGTTAAATGAATTTTCTCGCTCAAACTCGTAGAATTTTTATTAGTAAAGACATTTACTCGTTAACGCTTAATAAAAACTTGTAAAGGTTTTACGAGTTTTAACTAGTTTCTACTAGTTTGTTTCATTAGGGTACAGTATCACAACAGAAGTACCTTTTTTATGTGTTTTGGCCTAAGGAATCAAATTTTAATAATAAAATTACAAAAAAGTTGCACGGAAAAAAGTTTTGGGCAAAAAAGTGATAAGGACCCCCGTTTCGCACATCCCTGGTTAATACAAGTACATGAAAATAATATACAAAGATGGGCCTTATTAATATTAGTTTACATTCAAAACCTCGGTGCCATATCTCAAAGGGTTTCTGAGTTATTAAATATATACTGAATTTTTTTGCCACTTTTAAAGGGTCCTAACTCCTTTACGAAGCATTTTTGGACTTTTTAGTACTTATGTTCATATAAACTTTTTGTCATATTTTATGATGTAGAATTACCCCTTAAAATTTCCGATGCTATTTCAAAAGTCCAAACCTAGGGCTTTCATTTTTTATTTAAATTATTTTACTTAGACGTAAAAATTGTAAAAATTTTCGCCTGCGGCCCTAGAGCCTTCTTGCATTTTAATAATACAAAAGATTGTAACACTTTTAAAATTAAAATAGACTATGAAATTCGTAAAAGAAATTATGAAATTTTAAATTGTACCACTCAAATGATCTCCGGATCCGCTATTTTGAATTTTGGAAAACTGGCATCAGATTAGTAATCAGCGACCCCAAAACCCCCGAGTACCAAGTTTTCAGCTAATCCGAGTAGGTAACTTTAAAATAAAAAAAATAAATAAAAAAAATATATTTTTTTTAATTGTTGTGAAAACCAAGTGACCTTAGCTTTAGATTTTTATAATTTAAAATTTCATAAAAAATCAAGAAAGCCCTATCGCAGCGGACAAAAAAATGTAAAAAGCCAAGCCCGCGGGCAAAATTTTTTATAAATTCATAAAAGGTTTTTTTTTTTCGAAAAACCAAAATTTAAAAAAAAAGATACAAAAAAGTAAAACAAACTTTCAAAACAGTGCAGTACGGATTTTTGTGTGTGTTTTTTTTTTTAAATTACTGAATGTACAAAACTAATCAATAAAACATTTAACTCTATTCTCGCCCGAAAATTTCCTGTATAAACCGAAAACTATTTACTTAATTTGAAAAAAATTAACAAAAACAAGAAGTTAATTTGTGATATAAATTATAATAATGGGGGCCATAGTTACTATAAACATCAACGGGGGCCACAATTACAACTGGTTTAATACACGTATATATTAAAAATGTGGGCCTTAAGGACAATACTTCTCGAGGGGGCCATAATTACAATAAACATCTACTTTCAAAAGATACACCGGGGGGCCACAAAGAAAACTGGTTTCCGGGGACCACTTTATAGGGTAGTAAATTTTTTTTGTTTTCTTTTTGCGAAAACCAAGTAACCCTATTTTAGCTTTAGAAGATTTTTATAATTTAAAATTACATAAAAAATCAAAAAAGCCCTATCGCCGCGAGCGAAAATTTTTATAAATTTCATGCTTAAGTTTTACAAACGCAAAAAAAAAAAATGTAAAAAGCCAAGCCAGCGGGCGAAAATTTTTACAAATTCATAAAAGGTTTTTTTTTTCGAAAAACGAAAATAAAAAAAAATAAAAAAAGTAAAACAAACTTCAAAAATAGTGCAGTACAGATTTTTGTGTTTTTTTTTTACTTACTGAATGTACAAAACTAATTAATAAAATATTTAATTCTATTCTCGCCGGAAACTTTTCTGTTTAAACCGAAAACTATTTATTTAATGGGTTAAAAAAAAAAATTAACAAAATTAAGAAGTTAATTTATAATATAAATTACAATAATGGGGGCCATAATTACTATAAACATCAACGGGGGCCACAATAACAACTGGTTTTATATATATTAAAAACGCATCTTGGCAACGTTGCAGGGGGCCACTTTGTAGGGTTAGTAAGTATATATATATATATTTATAGATCTTAAATATCTCTTTAAATTTTTAAGTAATCGGCCCTGGGAGTTTTAACTGAAATACCCTGTATATGCACAAATTAAGGAAAACGTAACAATAAAAGTGTAAATTAAGTTAGGTATAAAGAGGCGATAAACGGCTTGAAAAAAAGTTCGAATGTTTTATAAAACTTTCCGCTTTTTCTGGTGTCAAAATCTTGAAATGGCGGATACAATATGGCGTACGTAATTTTAAAAATTGGAGCTATTTTTACAAAATCTGATACTGGTGGCTTTTTGGGGCCACTGATACTGAACCTGATCTTAAAAATCACCATAATGCGTTTATTTAGATAAACTGCCATGCCAACATTTAAGTGGTTATTCTATATCCAAAAATATCAAAAAAGTTCCTATTCCGGTTTTTAATTAATAACTATGGTATCCTATACTAGAGCGACGATGTTTTGCATGTATACTAGTATTAATAAGTAGATTTTATCTTCCCGATCAAAAGCTTCCATTAACCCAACTTGATCGGACGGCTGGTTTTTGAGTTATAGGTCGAAAAGTCAAAAACAGTAAAATTTAAATATATTTTTTTAAATAAACCGAATTAAAAACCTTTACATCAAGTTTTGTTCGTATTATATATAATCGTAATAAAATACTAAAATTATTATTTTTTTAGAAAATTATCTATCTTTCGTTAAGATTAAATGGACAGAAAACAGTGTATTTCATCCTTCTTGGGAATCACCAGCACTGTCTATTAGGTCGGGCCGAAAAAATTTTTAGTCAACGATTTTAACCAAAATTGAATAAAACCTTTATTTAGGTCCTAAAACTATATCCTGAAAAAATTAGCTCAATTAAAGAATCAGAACCCCCCTTTTAAGGCCCCAATTCTTTATATTTCGACAAAAGTTAATACATTCTATTATATATAAAGTATAAAATAATTTTATCGTATATAAATATTATAGAAAAATAAATTATAACCTTGTCTTACATTTTAACTTAAATAAGGGCACACTTCTGCATTTACAGATATGCTATGAACGCTAAATGCAGGTGGGCCCTACTAAAAAAATATGTTTTTGTTCCTTTTTATATTAAAAATTTTAAGTAATTTTAAAGTTCGCCCGCCCGAACCAAGCTTAAAACTTTTAAAATATAACCAAAAGTAAACCAAAAAAAAATTATTGAGTTTAAAAACCGAAACGCTATGGCCCTAAAGTGGGCCTAAAAATAAAAGTTAAGACTGAAGTTTTTATGTGGATAATTTAATCTGAGCCACTTAGGGCCGATGCCCTAAGTAATAGATCCAAGTATTATATAATAAATTATTAATTTAAGTTTGAAACTTTTTTTAAATGTTTGAGGGCAAGCATATAAACATTTTTAAGGCATTAATTTAAATAGTTTGCAAAAGAGTAATTTAAAAAAAGAAAAGGCCCACTTTAGGGCCATAGCTCTTCGGTGATTTTTTTTTTAATTCAATAATTTTTTTTTTGGTTTACTTTTGGTTATAATTTAAAAGTTTTAAGCTTGGTTCGGGCAGGCGCTCTCTAAAATAACTTCCAATTTTTAATATAAGAAGAAGCAAAAACATACTTTTTTTGTAGGTGGGCCCTGCATTTAGCGGTCATAGCATATCTGTAAATGCAGAAGTGTGCCCTTATTTAAGTTAAAATATAAGACAAGGTTATATTTATTTTTCGATAATATTTATATACGATAAAATTAATTTATGCTTTATATATAATCAAATGTATTTACTTTTGTCAAAATATAAAAAATTGTAATTTTAGGGGCCCTAAAAGGGGGGTTCTGATTATTTGATTGAGCTAATTTTTTCAGGATATAGTTTTAGGACCTAAATAAAGGTGTCTTTCAATTTTGGTCAAAATCGCTGACTAAAATTTTTTTCTGCCCGACCTACTGTCTATCCTGTATGTTGTTAATATTGAAATAAAAACCTTAGATAGATATTAAGACATGGTGCCATCTATTGATGTGGTCACTATTATCGGTTCACTTGTTCCCAAAAGGCAAATCGCTACAATTTAGGAGGAGCGCCTATGTGCAGCTCTTTATGCAGCGTTTTGATAAACTGCGCATGCGCAAGCACATGCGCTGACCGTTTTTCAATATGTTCTTTTAAATTAAAAACATTTTTTTACAAAAAAAAAAACACCAAACAGACGCCAAACCAACGTTAACGAAAACCAAGGCCCCCTCATAAAAAAAAGACCAAACCAAGAAAAAACCAAAACAAACTCCTGCACAGAGAGCTGCATTTAGGTGCTTGTCAATTTGGGGTATACAGTAATGTGCATATAAAATGCAACCTAAACCATGATATGTACCTTTAGCCCGTATTGCAGAGTTTAATAAATTAAGAGTCGACAGTACAAATTGATATACTGTCAGTCGGTTATAAACCGAAAAAATATATAGAAAATTATCTATCTTTCGTTAAACTAAAATGGACAGGAAACAGTGTATAGAACTATTTCTTCCTTCTTGCGAATCATGATTTAGGTCCGTTGCATTTTATATGCACATTACTGTATACCCTAAATTATGGCGATTTGCCTTTTGGGAACAAGTGAACAGATAATAGTAACCACATCAATAGAGGGCACCATGTCTTTTATATCTAACGTTTTTATTTCAATATTAACAACATACAGGATATACATTGCTGATGATTCCCAAGAAGGATAAAATAGTGCTATACACTGTTTCCTGTCCATTTGATTTAAACCAAAGATAGATAATTTTCTATATATTTTTTCGGTTTATAAACGACTGAAAATAAATTTAACCCAAAAGTTCTTGCACTCGGGGTTTTGTTTTATATTTTATTTCTTTGATGATTGCTTATCATTTTAATATCAAAACGAAAATCGTAGGGTGGTCACTTTTTTAGATAACTTGTTTTTTAATATTTTTTTAAAAATTTGTCATATTTCTCTAAATTTTCAGTGTAAATTTGATTTAAAACAATTTATTTTGTATCTTATATGTTATTTAGAAAACAAAATGCCTAAATAGAATATAACAAAAAAAATAATAATAATAGAATGGTCCTATATTCCTTTACTTTGTATTATGTTAATTATAAATACATAAATACGGAATAAATTTTAATTGGGGTTTGGAACCGTGTAGAGGGATTTTTACTTTCCTACGTTTCGTCTCTTAATACTAAATACATCCTCAGCGATTAAACGGAAACTAAAAGTTCTCCCAATTTAGTTGGCCATGAAAGCCTTAAAATTAAAATCCGTAAATACATTTACTTAAACCATTCTAATTTTACATGGTTTGTTTTTTTGTAATTACTTATTCAATCTTACACAAATTATTCCTAAAAAAGGTAGACGCCTTGTATAGGTCAATAATTATATTATAATAGACAAAAAGTTTTATAGATCAAAAAAACGTCCACTAAAATTAAAGCTGCTTCGACAAAGCAACACAAACAATAGGTGCGCAATTTATTCGCTAATTTTTAAAATGGCCTGTGTAAAATAGAGTTGTAAATATAAAAGTTTTTTGATTAATATAGTTAAAAGTATATAGAAACAAGGATAAAAATTTTATTTAACAAAAAAAAATTATAAATGCATGGAATTGCATTCACATATAGCTCTTAATAATTTAGTAGCATATTCTGAGTTAGTCTTACACACTTTATATTTTTCCCATATTTTTTAAAAATTAAAGTGAATTGTTTCCATGGCCTGTTCATTATAAAATCCAAGGCTAGTATTTTTCATATTGCAAAATTCTGCAATATGAAAAAATACTACGTCTAGTTTTTGTGTGACTGAAATTTTGTTTAAAATTTTCAACATACACTTCAAAATTTTCATTTAAAGTAGTGCCAAAACATGAATATACAACAATTTGGAAATTCTACAGTGCTTTTACAAATGGAAGACATTCTAAGCTGCAATCTAGCTCTCAAAACATCTACTTTATTAAGCAATATTTTGCAGGAGTTGGCATGAAGTACCTCTTCAATGGCATCATTTGAGCAAACTTCTTGCATTTTATTAAAAAGGGTATTAAAAACTCCTAACATGAAGTTCCGGCGGAGGAATAAGTTCTAAAAAAGTTTTGTCTAAAGGATCTGCAAAAATTGGTTTGTTACAATAAGTTTTAAAGTTTTTGCAATCCTCTTTTATTCTACCACTTTCACACCATTTCTCATAATTGTTCAGATTACTGCCTCCTTTTTTTGTGCTTTATTTCAGATAAAATATGTAAATAACTATTATAAGTAATAATAACTTTTGCTACTAATGGTATTAAACTAAAATTAAATGTATAATTATAATTATTATAATTATAATTATTAAATTATAATTTAGGTCTGTATTATGTACAATATTATTAGGATAAAAATAAATAATATAAGACCACCCTAATACATGCGTATGTTTTTGTTATTTATGGGAATAAAAACTAAAATTTAGTTGTATATTTTATCCAAAATATTTCGTTTTAAATAAGATTTACACCAAAAATTTAAGGAAATATAAATAAATTTAAAAAAATGTTGAAAATCAAGTTATCTAAAAAAGTGAGCACCCTATGATTTTCGTTTTCGTCTCAAAATGATAATAAATCATCAAAGAAATAAAATATAATACAAAGCCCCGAGTGCAAGAACTTTTGGGTTAAACGTATTTGTACTGTCGATTCTTAATTTATTATTTTTTTGTTTAAAATAAAGGTAAAAATTAAAAAAATCTTTGAAAATATGGCGAAGGCGCCACTTCAAGATGAGAAAAGAGAAATAAGGGTCAGATTTTCTTAATAATATGTAAAATGGAAGAATTTTTATATATTATTAAGAAAATCTATATCTATATCTATTTTATATATTATTAAGAAAATCTAATGGTTATTTCTATTTTTTTATCTTGCCATATTTTTAAAGATATATTTAATGTTTAAACAAAAAATACATTATATATACATATATATATATATATATATATATATATATATATATATATATATATATATATATATATATATATATAAAAGGCCTGTAATTCCGTTATTTTTGAAGTTAGAGGAAAGTGCAAAGCATCGATTTAGACAATTTAATTCTCTTTCGAATAGTTAATTACTTTTTTGAAAATATTTTCACTGGAAAATGTTTTGGAAGAAACAAAGTGATTTTCTATAAATATTTTTTTTCCTTAAAGCTTTCAAAATATTTTTATAGATGCCTAAATAAATAATTTTATTGCCTTTAATTTAATGTATAAAACATTACGATATTATTGAGTATTTTTCCAGAAATTTTAAAAAACGTGTTTTTTATATTATAGTTTCCGCGTCCGTCCTACGTTAATTCAAGTTATGCCTTTTTCACCCCCAACTGGTTGAATATTAAAGTACATAAAAAACAAGATTTATGAATTACAAACCCAAAAACTAATGGAAAATGAGGATATCGTTTTAGGGGGGTATTTTGGGCCACATCAAAAGTGTTTGTTTTTAGGTATAAAATGATAAGAAATAAAGAATTAATTGATTTAAACTGTTTATTTAGTAGTAATTGTTAAAACAAAAATTAATAAAATTAATTAAAAATGTACATCTTGGCAATACTGCTTTTTATTACGAGACAAAGTGAACTAGTCAAGTTTTTTTGAGATGACTTAAGTCAAGCCGTTTTGTCATTAAATAAAAACTAATTGTCAAGTAAATTCTTTTAAAATGGCACCCATAAAGTGTTTTGGATGCGATGGGTACATTAATTAAAAGAGTACCGCAAAGCCAGCTCAGAATGTACAATACGGGACATTTCTTATAAATCGTCATATAGAAAGAGAAGTGCCTTGGGTAGAACCAGGTCCTAACTCTCGAATCTGTGTAATGTGTTACAGAAGAGTTCGTCAAGGTAAAAAAATATTCCTATACAAACTTTAAGCTAGAAACTAATTTAAGGGGAGTACTCACGAAATTAACCACACGAAAAAAAGAATAAACATTTTCTAAAATGCCCCGTTTTTATATCCTGGAGCATCACAGCTGCAGGCTTGTTATAACAATATTTATGCAAATCTCATTCTTGTTGATTACTATTTTTTTATTTTCTCATAAAAGAAAGTATTGTAATAGAAAAAAATCATTTTTTTTGCTTAAATCATCTTATTTACTTTCTCATAAAAGAAAGTATTGTGATCAATTTCCTTTTTTTGCTTAAATCATCTCTTTTTTCCTGATAATATTTTTTCTCCCAAAGAGAAAGTATTTTTAATACAATCGTAAAAGGAAAGAAAAATGTATTTCTGTTGGTAGCAAAAAACGAAAAGAAAGTATTGTGATATATATATATATTTTTTTTTTTGATTAAATCATCTCATTTTTTCCTGATATTTTTTTTTCTCCTAAAGAGAATACAATCGTAAAATGGAAGAAAAATGTCTTTCTGTTGGTGGTAATATTTCTAAACTATTTAGGGCTGTCTTTATCGACAATGAACTTGTAATACCTCCTAAGTGTAAAAAGTAAAAATTTTCAGTAGCAACGAAAAACAGTTCTTAAAGTTGCTGTTTACTCTATTTTTAATATTTATAGTAATATAAATAAAGTGGTTACTTATTGTCTCTAAAGATGTTTTAGTCTTATATTTAAACTATTCTAGCTTATATTGTAGTTAGAAGGTATTGCAATATATTGGTCAAAAATGTCAGTTAGGAGGTATTGCATGTTCATTAAAGATATATTACGTAACGCAAAATGTACCAAAATTAATAAATTTCATACCCCGTTTCTCGCGTTATTAAAGGCAGTAGGACCAAAATATAAAATCTCAACAGCCTTTAATCTTATAATAACGCGACAACCGGAGTATAAATTGTATTAATTTTGGTACAAATTGCGTTACGTAATATATGGGCAGTCCCTTATATAATTATTTAAGGCATTCAAAGACAACCTCATGAAAATAATATCGATGAAGCGATGGAAGTTGGTGACGAAAGACAACCTAATGAAAATAACTTTAATGAAGAGATTGGCGATGAAGGAAACTTGGAAATATTAAAACTCCCAACGAATCAACGGTTTTGTTGTACATGTGGGGTTGTAATGAGGCAGTGAATACCCAAAAAAGCGGTGCTGAAACTTTGGCTTGAAACGCGTATCTATTGTGATACACAAAATCGATGTTGTCCATGGCATTTAGAAAATGGACAGTTTTCTGAAGACGCCATTGGTTTAGTCCGCCAAAGAGCTGTCCCAATGGATTTCACACCAATGGACAATAAAAATCTTATCCAATTACTTACAAATGAAGTACTGCTTTTGGAAAGACAAAACAAAATTTTTAACTTTGACGAAGACAAGGACAATGACGATTGCTACTGCTTAACAGGACTTAAAAATGAACAATTTAATACGGTTGTAGAAAGGTGCGACAACTTAAGTCACAGAAAGAAGTTATCAAAAAAAAAAAATTGCGTTGCCATTTTTTTAATAAAATTAAGAATCGACCCAACACAAAAAGTTTTAGGGATGATGTTTGGAATTGATTCAAAAAATCAATCGCGGATTAGTGAAATATTTCATGAAGTACTAAATTCATTGACAACCAATTTTCTTCCTCGCCATCTAGGCTATGGACACTTAACCCGCGAAAATTATGCTACACTTCATAGCACCACAATTTACAACCGCTTGTGCCGTGTCCAGCCAGATTCCTTAGTTGTGCTTGTTGATGCCACATACCTCTACCATCAGAAACCGCGAGATCACGAGGCCCAACGCAAAATGTATTCTGTACCAAAACGGGACAATCTTGTGAAGTTTTCCGTTGTTACAGCACCAGATGGGTACATAATTAATGTAACTGGACCTCATGCAACATATGGAAGAAATAATGATGCATCCATTTTTAATGCCACGGTGCTTAATGATGAGGGGTTTAATACATTATTCCGTCAAGATGATAATATTGTTTTTGACCGTGGTTATCGCGACTAGGTTGAATTTTGCCAAAATATGGGTCTGCACGTATTTATGCCACATTTCATTCAACATGGTCAACGGCAACTCACTACACAACAGGCAAACGATTCCAGACTTGTAACCATGCTTAGATGGGTAGTTGAGGCAGTATTTGGACGCCTTAAAAACAAGTTTAGATTTTTAAGAAATGTGGTACCAAATAGATACGGTTGTCAAACATTTGATCAAATTTTTAAGGTTTCTTGTGCAATTTCAAATGCTTTTTGGGTTTGGGTTAAGAGGCACAAACTCTTAACCCAAGCGGACCAGAGGATGACGCTTTTTCTAATCGCGTTTTAGATCGCCTAAATTGGCCAAATAATTTATTAGATAGAGTATTAGAGCAAAATCTAATGCGAGGTGGTATTGATTGGCCAATTGTTGATGGGTTCTTAGACCTGCATGATTTCCCCATTTTGTCGGAAGATGAGATACAAGACCTAACGCACGGAACCTACCAAATACGTTTGGCCTATACCTATACGTCATCACATTTAAGAAATGGTAATTATTTGGTGCGTTTACATCGGAAAACAAATGCTAAAGGAATTCATTTAATCCGAGCATCAATTCCTTCACGGTTCCAAGCTGCTGAAGAACGTAAATGTTTTATTGAGTATAGCAGCAAACTAGTTAGAATCGATGCTATTACTGGCTGGGCATGTTTGTGCAAATCTGGTGCAAGGGTTTTGGGAATGTGTGGTCATGTTTGCTCAATTTTATGGTTTCTTTCCTATGCAAGACATCGACCACACATTCTTTATCCTTCCACCGACTTTGTAGATAATGTAATAGACGTTGCTAGACCTGTGGTACAGGAAAATTGACATTTAAATGATTTTGTATTGTTTTTTATTTATAATGTTTACTAGTTAGTTCTAATTCTGATTTGCAAATACCAGTATAAATAAGACTATAAAAAGTACCAAAAAAATAAATTCACTCCTTAACCCATCCTAAAATTAGTTATCTCTTTTAGTTTTCGATAAAATCATTGCCTAAATATATACGATATTGTTTTTAAACTTTTGTACCACTTTTAAAACTCAATAATAGCAAATATAATACACAATTATATTTGCAAGCTCCAAGTCTATCCAGAGCAACCGAAAAATTATAGGGGTACTATTTAAAAAAATAAAGTTAGGGGTAAGTTGAGGCTGAAGGTTTAAGGGGTAGACTTTAGTTTTAGCTACTTTTTATAGATATTGTTGATTAGGTATCTATATTAATTTTCGAGAAAATCGCTGCCAAAGTAGGTTTGGGTTGCCCTGTATATAATAATTCCATTTAACTATCCATTTTTACCCGACTGACGAAGAAAGGTGGGTAATGTGTTTAACAATCTATGTATGTATTTATGTATGTTTGTATCACTCTACAGCCTAAACGCCTGAACCAAAGTTGACAAATGAGGTGTCAACGATTCGTATTCATGCCGCGGGTGATAAAGGCTATATTAAAATACATGTTTAGTTTATTTGGGCTGTCATCATCAGGGATTTATAAAGAGCAAAAAAGAAGTCTTTTTTAAGATGTTCCTAATGTTTATATTTGCGTTTGCGCTACTTAAGTTTTAAGGAAATGTAATTCCTCATTTTCAAGCTTGCAGGATATAAGACATCTATTCTACAAGATTTGTCCTTTCTTATATATCTTGTAGAATACATGTCTTATATCCTGCAAGCTTGAAAATTCGGAATTACATTTCCTTGAACTTAAGTAGCGCAAACGCAAATATAAACATTAGGGATAACTTAAAAAAGACCCATTTTTTAAATCCCATAATTTTATCCGATTCCTACTCGGCAAAACTATACAATTGACAAAAAATCCAAAATAAAATACACATAAAAAAGTTTGGTGAAAAAATGTATGTAAATGTATTAAGCCTCACACATTTTGTCTATCTAGGCACGCCTCAGGATAAATTCGAAAAAATAAATTAACATAAACGTATTGCTCTTATTAATATTAGTATGCATGCAAAACCTTATCACTCTAGCTCAAAGGGTACCAGAGTAACTCTTAATTAAAAACCTTATTTTTAGTACAATTTTAAAGGGTCTTATCTTCCTTAGGGCTTATTTAGAGACCAACCTTTATAGGAACTTTTTTTCATATTTTTGTATGTAAAATCACTTCTTAAATTTTGGATCACCCTTTATAAAAAAAAATTAATTTAAAATTTTTATTTCATTTTATGTATTCTTATAATACTAAATATTTTTTTATTATTATTAAGTTTTTTTTTTAGTAATAAATACGGGTCTGATCGAAGTAGCCATTCCCGGGGGTATGCAAAAAATGGAATTAAAAAAAACTCTTTTTTCAAGTAAATATACACTTTAAACTATTGTTCACCAAGTGGAAAGTCATGTCGACGCTGTTAATACTTGGTCATGGTCTATGACTCGTAAAAAAAGATTTTTTTTTTAATGTTTTCCTTTTCAAAAAACGAATAATTAATAAAAAAAACACAATATGTTTGTATCGTTTTTTGAAAAGAAACAATTTAAAAAAAAAGTCCTCTATGAGTCATGACCATGACCAAGTGACTCACTAAGTATTAACAGCGTTGACCTGACATTCTGCTTGGTTTAAAGTGTATATTTACTTGAAAAAATACTTTTTTTTAATTCTAATTATGCATGCTCCCGGTAATGGCTACTTCGATCCGACCTGTGCACAGCTGTGGTAATAAACAATACAAAAATGGCACAAAATAATAGTTTTATTGACTTCAACCCTTATATTAAACATAATATCGTCGGCTTACAAGTAAAGAGCACTAAGATCAAAAACATCGTTTTGAGATTATGTAATATATCTGGATCTTTATGAACAACAGTAATATAACCGAAAAAACTGGAAGCTACAAACTAATTCAATGGGGGTACAACATCTTAAAAAAGAGATTTGCGATCCGCAAATTGCGGATGGTGATTATAAAATATGGTACAGTTTCTTTTAATATATAGGTGGTATACATATATACATAGGTAACGTGTTCTTCTTTTTCCACATTTTTATGCATAATATATTACATCACCTTTAGAGCATGTATACAGGGTTATTCTTTTAAATGGTACAGTACTAAAGCATCTAATCGCGCATATACGCCTATAAGGAATTCTCATATTCATGAATTTTGATTCCAATTTCTTCATGAAAAAAACGTTGAATTTAAATCAGTTTTAACTTTTAAACCCATATTAAAACTAAATAAACACCAACCTCAAAGTCTACGGACGGAGAATATTTTATTTATTTAAAGTTGTTCAGGACCTACCCTGTTGAAAATGCCGGGTCTATGCGGGTATAAATGGTGCACAAACCGGACTTGAGCGGATGAACTTCACCCGCTAAAGTCCGGTTTGTGAACCATTTATACCCGCCCAGACCCGTCATTTTCAATAGGGTACACAGATATTTTATACTATTTATGATAAAAATACTACACTGATAACTTTACAAATAATTTTTAATGCAACAAATCTATTCCAAACCAACCCATTATAATTGTTTTTCATAAAAAGAATAGATCAGTAGTGGAGTTCCCTGCTCACTGGTAGGAGAAATGGTTGTGCAACTGCTAGAGCCTTTAACTCATTTGATAAACAGCTCTCTTGAGCATGGTTTTTTTCCTGATGAGTTGAAGACAGCACTAGTGGTTCCCATTTACAAAAAGGGTAACCCTGACTTGGCCCAAAATTATAAACCAATTGCACTGCTCTCTGTATTCTCAAAAAATTTTGAAAGAGCATACTGCTTAAGACTTACGTCTTTCATGTTAACTCCCAGAAAATTTGGTTTTACAAAAGGAAAATCCACTCAAGATGCAATTTTATCACTTTATGACAAAATACTTAATCATTTTAATGATATGTCTTTGATACAATTAACCATAAACTGCTTATTCAAAAAATTCATGGTATAGCACTTGAGTGGATTAAATCCTATCTGTCTGGAAGGTGTCAGGTTGTTCGTATCATTGATAAGGATGGTTTTGTTTTTTCTAAAAGATTACCTTGCGAAACTGGGGTAGTATATTGGGTCCTATACTTTTTATTATATTTATTAATGATATATGCTTTGATTCTGACACGGATACTTTAATCACCTTATTCGCTGATGACACATCAGAAATTGTTTGCGCAGAGTCTATCTCAGACCTTAGCGTAAAACTAAAAAATTGTGTGAATAAAATGAAAAATTGGTGTAGGAGAAATGGCCTTATAATGAACTCGGATAAAACAAGTCTTGTTATGTTTTACCCCCATAGAACGCAGCAAGATCTTAGTATTTTAGTTAGGTCAGAAGGAAAGTCAATTGAACAAAGCAATGTATGCAAGTTTTTGGGAGTTCAAATGGACTCAACGTTAACATGGGCCACGCACATTGAAGGATTATTAAAAACCTTAGCTACAAAAAGTTTTTGCGTGCTTCAACTTAGAAATGCAGTAAGTAGATCTACTCTGTTAAGCTTTTACTATGGTTGTGTAAATTCCTTACTGTCATATGGCCTTTTGTGCTGGGGAAACAGTACTAATGCTGATAAAGTTTTTATAATGCAAAAAAGGATTGTCCGTTTTATGTTCAGTGCACCTTTTACTGATTCTTGTGTGCCCTTATTTATTACAAATGGTATTATGACACTATTTGGGATGTATATGTTGCAGTGTGTACTAAATGTTAAAAAATATAAAAGATATTTTGTCACATGTGGAAATGTAAATGACTATGTTACCAGAAGCGAGAATGATCTGTACGTTCCTGCGTATAACTACGTACAAGTCAAAAATGGTCCCACTATTATGTCCATTCCACTGTACAACAATTTGCCTCAACACATAAAAAGCACTAGCAGCTTTAAACAATTTAAATCTGCAGCAAAAATATTTTTTAAAGAAAACTGTTTTTATTCTGTAAAAGAATTTTTAGACAAAAAATTCTAGTCTTTCTTAGTATTTCTTTTTATTTATATTTTTTAGTTGTAAACATTATTGTAAATTTTATGACATTATCCAATACCTTCGGGTCTTAAGGAAATAAAATTATTATTATTATTAATATTTTTTTTTCACAGTGTAAACTGGTAAGTATAAATTATGTTTGGGCACCAGTGCCAGGAACTCAATTTTTTTTAAATATTCCTTAGATATTCTTTATTCGTTATTAAGAAATGATCGCACTATGTTGGTGGCGTGTAGGATGGTTGCTTTTTGCATATGGTGGTAAGTATTTATTGGGATGTTGATTTTCTTTAATTGTTCTTTTAATGTTTTAGGTATGACTCCCATAGAAGAAATAATGAGCGGAATGATATGTACAGATTTCATGTCCCACATATCTTTGACTTCTCGGGAAAGGTTGGTATATTTTTATATTTTTTCATTGTATTTGTGTGTTATGTTGTTATTGTTTGGTATTGAGACATCAATTAAGAAAGTTGTTTTGTCTTTTTTATTAATTAAAGTAAGGTTAGGTCTGTTGTGCGAAATGGTGGTGTCTGTTATGATTGGTTTGTCCCAGTATATTTTAAAGTTGTCATTTTCCTCAACCGGATTGGGTTGGTATATATAGTAGGGGACTTTCTTCTCCAATTCGATTTTGCAAACATTTAAAAGTTCTAAGTATACAATGTTGCATACTTGGTTGTGTCTGATCAGGTATTTCGTGTTTGCTAGTATAGGGCATGCGGATAGTATATGTTCTATATTTTCTTTATGGGCTTGACACTTTCGGCAGTGGGTTCCTTGAGAATGTATTTACAGTAGTTCCTTGTTCTCATAACTTGATCTTGTATGGCGATCATAAAACCCTCTGTTTCGGGATTTAGTGCACCATTACAAAGCCAGGTCATGGATGCTTGTTTGTCTATATTATCCCCTTGAAGCAAATTACTGAATCTTCCATGTAACTCCTTAGATGACCATGCCTGAATTTTTTGGGTGATGTCTGTAGTGGAGTCCAATGGTAAGTACGCTCTATTCTTAAGGTTTAAGGGTGTGTGGTTTGAGTCATTGTCAATAATTGCTGCATGGAGTGGTTTATGTTGATTTTGGTAAAAATACTTTCTTATGCTGTCTATCTGTTCATAGCACATGTTTTTTATATCTAGTATTCCTCTTCCACCCTCGTGCCTAGGAATATTTACTCGTTCGATTGAAGATCTGGGATGATGCATTCGAAACTTTGTTAATGATGTTCGGATTATACGGTTAAGTGCATTTAGATCAGTGTCTGACCACTTAACAATGCCAAATGAGTATGTCAGGGCTGGTATCACATATGTGTTTATCGCTTTAATTATGTTTTTAGAGTTAAGTTTAGTTATTAGTATGCTCTTTAGTCTTTCTGTAAGTTGCATTTTTAAGTTTTATTTAATTTTGGTATGTTCGATTTTATTTTTTTGTATGATCCCTAAATATTTGTAGGAGTCCTCAATGGGTGTTTAAGTGTTCCCTTTTCCATTGTCACCGTTTTGCACTTACTAAGTCCAAAGTTCATACCAATGTCCTTACTTAAATCGTGTACTAATTTTAGCAGGGTTTCCATTTGTTTTCTTGAGTTGGCATACATCTTAAGATCGTCCATGAAGAATAGGTGACTAAGCTTATGTGATTGTCCGTCATGCTTAATGTCAATTCCATATCTTGTTTTCTTGAGAGCGTTTGATAGTGGGTTGAGTGCGATACAGAACCACAGCGCACTTAGGGAGTCGCCTTGAAATATGCCTCTTTTAATATGTATTTCCCCCGTTTGTAAAACTCCTGTCTGTGTGTTGATTGATAGTCTGGTAGTCCACTGTTTCATCATCTGTGTGAGGAAATTAATAACGATGGGATTGGCCTTGTAGATTGATAGTACATGTATTAACCAACTATGTGGTACAGAGTCAAAAGCTTTCATGTAATCTATATATGCCATGTGTAGATTTCTCTTCATTTTTCTTATGTGTTCCATTATAAATGCATCAATGGTAAGTTGTTCTTTGCATCCGAGTGATCTTTTCTTGCAGCCTTTCTGTTCTTCTGCGAGGATTCCTTGGTCATTAAAATGAGAGTATATTTTTGTGCATATTATAGATGAAAGCATCTTGTACATAGTTGGTACACAAGTAATGGGACGGTATTGCGATGGATCTTCTGTATTTCTATTTTTGGGCAAAAGGTATGTTATACCTTGCGTAAAGAAAGATGGCACCTTCTCTGGGTTCCTTATGAATGTGTTAAATTGGCTGGTGATGTATTTGTGAGCTACATGTAGTTTCTTAAGCCAAAAGTTTTGGATCTTGTCCAGTCCAGGTGCTCGCCAATTCGCGCTTTTCTCAATTGATTGTCTCACCTCCATTTCTGTAATTTCAGGTAGGTCCATAGGTTGTGTATTTAGATGGTCTTCTTCTTCTATGGTTATCCATGGCGCATTGTTATTGTGTGTAACTTTATTTGACCATATGTCTCTCCAGAATTTTTCTACTACTTGTTTGTCTGGTAGATTATTTATAGGTAGTGTATTTTCTTTAATCTCTCTGTAAAACTTTCTTTCATTATTGTTAAATGTGCTATTTTGTGTTTTTCTTTTTGCGCTTTCCTTATACTTTCTTAGTCTCTTAGCATACGCTGCTAGTTTTTGTTTTAGGGTGTCTAAGTAGTCTAAGATTTTAGGAATTTGTTTCTTTATTTCTAAACTCTTTATTAAAACTTGGAAGTCTTGCGGTAATTTCTTTAGGACTTTTTTGTTTCTATTTCCGTTTTTATACTGTTGAATTCTACCTATATTAGTTCGCAAGTCTTCTATTTTCCTTGATAATCTGACTTCCCAAGCAGGTTTAGCTGGCCTTGTTTTATTTTTGTTTTCTGAAATTTCCTTTGGAGCACGAGTGTCTTGATTTATTGATAATACAGCTTTTGAAGCACAGTATATATGTAGATTTATTTCTTCCATGTCATCCTCATTTGTAAGTTTAATGTATTCATTTATATCCTTTAACAGTTTTTTCGTTAATGGCTTATATAGAAGTTTAGAAATGGCTGGTCTTAGGGATGGGTTCATTCCTCTATAAATTATATGATTTTCCTGGTATGCTATGTAAAGTGGGGTTTTGGGTTCATCTTGCGACGTTATATTATGTTCCTGTATGACAGGTTCTTCGATGTTGTGTCTTCATCACAGAGTTCATGTTGTGTTGCATCTCTGTTTAATTCCATTCTGACTTCCTGGTTGCCTTAAAATACGAACGTATGACTTGTCGGTTTATGTCATTAGTCCACTTCATACGTCTTCTAATAGGTTATTATTATTATTATTATTATTATTATTATTTTCATTATATCACAATTAAGGTTAACCATATTATAACCGGAAACAATCCATGTTTCTTAGATTATAATAATTATTAAATATTATGTCAATTAAGGACTCTTCTTAGGATGTGTGCGGTACCATAAATAGCTGTGTTCTGCATTTGGCCTAATCTTAAATAACTTGGAATTTTGTTAAGGTGTTTAATAAATTGTTTTGTTATTGTCCCCAATGCTCCTATGGCAAGTGGAACAATTTCGACTTTCATATTCCACATCCTACTAATCTCTATACTTAAATCTTTATACTTAAGAATCTTCTCTGCCTCCTTTCTGTCTACATGATCATCCATAGGTATAGCAACATCAATTAGAATACACTTTTTATTAACTTTATCTTTTATTACTATGTCCGGTTTATTGTGGCGAACTGTCCTATCTGTATGAATCTGTTGATCGTATATTATGGTGACGGTGTCATTGTCCTCAACTGGATTCGGTTTATGCTGATACCATTTTTGAGTAGTATTAAATTTATTTGTTTTGCAAATTTCCCAATGAATATAGGTACATACTTGATTATGTCGTTTAATATACTCATTTCTGGCCAACTCCGGACAGCCTGATGTTATATGTGCAATTGTTTCGTCAATTTTGCAAATTCGGCACTTACTATCATTTCCAGTTTTTAAAATATGCTTTTCATAATATTTTGTTCTAAGTGCTTGATCTTGAGCTGCTGTAATAAGTGCTTCCGTTTCTCCTTTACTACTACCATCAGATAACCATGTATATGTATTTTTCTTATTTATTGTTATTTTATTGGTTTGTCTTGGGAATTGTCCATGTAAAAATTTGTCATGTCATTTTTGTTTAATATTTTCTTTTAGTGAGCATTTTAATTTGTTTACTTGTAAATTTTCTTCATCGTCATCATGCACTGTTTGTTGGATTTTTTTAGCAGTACCTTGAATAGTAGTGATTTTATTAGATGTTTCTAGGTATAATATATTTTGGACAACTACACTGGTTATATTTGTTTCTAAGTATTTAGCTAGTGATATAATTGATGACTGGTATGCAAACTCAAGTTGTCTTAATCCTCTTCCACCTTCCCTTCTTGTTACATATAGACGGTCAACATCTGCTCTGGGATGAAGTAATTTATAAGAAGTTAAAAGTTTTCTTGTTTTTCTGTCCATCTGCTTGATCTCCTCTTTTCTCCAATTTAAAATGCCAAAACTATATTCTACCAAAGGCACAGCAAAGTTTCCAATAGCTGTTAATTTGTTTTTCCCTGTCAGTTCTGTTTGCAATATTTTTCGGATTCTTTGAACATATTCAATTTTAATTTTTTGTTTCATTGTATCATGTGCAATTTGATTCGTTTCTTCTATTCCCAAATATTTATAACATTTTCCATAATCAAGTGTTTTAATTTCATCAATGTCTAAGACTACATTTACCTCTCTATCTATTTTTCCTTTTATTATTATTATTATTATTATTATTATTATTATTATTATTATTATTATTATTATTATAGTACTGCAGTGTTATATACAATCATTCCATGCACTTTCTTTATAATCTGTAATCTATTTTGATCCCATTTACCCGATCGGAGAGTTTCTTCCTTATAAAATAACTGTTATATCTTGTATACTGTACAATGTACATATGTAGTATAATACATAATAAATTCTTTAAATCAGTTTCTATTTCTATAAAACTATTTTATTTTATTTAACAATTTACTGACACAAGTTATTTGTGATGTCAAAAATGACGAGGAGAACTAAATTATTTATACTACTTAATAATGTGCCCTGTTGTCAGATTGATTTTTTCTTTTTGAAAAAGTCATTGTCACCAAAATTCACCTATTTTAAGGGTGTTCCGAAATGGTTTGGGAGCTAAAAATTTGACAAATTAAGTCTTTTTTAAAGAATCTACCTAAAGAATTCAAATAAAATAAAATTTTATCACATAACCTTGGAAAGAAGAATTTTCCTTCTTAATGACATTTGTGATTTTAGTTGTCAAATAAAACTTAAATAATATTTTAGTTTTTCAAAATATTGAAGAGATTAATGTAATAATTCATTTTTTGCGTACAATTCACAAATGGTTTAGTTTAAACGATTTAGGCGAGTATGGTTCATTTTTGAAATCAAAAGAAATAAAAGAAAAAGGACTACAGATGACCAAAATACAGCTCTGGTTTTGGGAGCTATTGAAAAAATGTACATACGTAGATTTGACCATAAATACATCAAGATATAGGTGGAATGATGGATTAGTGCGAAGAATTCTTAAAAGAAATAAATCACCCTTAACTTAAATTAATATTGGTTAAAGAACTATGATCCATCGATTATAATCGATAGATAATCTACCTATTTATTTGTTAAAATGTTGTTCTACGTATGATATGTTGTTAAAATGTTTTTATTTACCCTTTAGATGTTATAATTAAATTATTTGTTTTTGTTAATAATTGTTATTGGAATATTAAAATTACATGTTTATTAAATTTACAGTTTTATATCATATTTTACACATTTTCTTGAATTTGTACCAATTTATCTTCAAATTCTAGAGTTTTTAAAACTACTGGCATACTCGCTTATGGAGCGTTCTTTTGCAATTTGCAGTGCAGGGTACGTATCTACTTTCTCTTTATTTTCAAAACGCACACAAAAAATAAAAGAACAATTTCTTTGATATTTTATAAAACACACAGAATTAAAGTTTTATAATAGTTGGTAACAAAAATGACAAATGTCATTAAGAAGGAAAATAATTTCCTTCCAAGGCTAACCTAAATTTTTTATTTGAAAGTACGTATGATTTTTGGGTAGATTTTTTTGGAGTTTTCCTTTATATATATACAGAGCGGTCCAAAAGTCACCCCCCCTCTTAACTTTTAAACCAGTTGAGATATCGACTTCAAATTTGGAACTTTTAAATAAGACAACTTAAGTTATCTTTTAGCAAATATTTAATACTTTCAGCTCTTAAAATGTGGGCAGGGGGGCATGGGGGCACATTTTTTTAAATGGATGTAATACATCATTTTAAAGCTTATAAAATTCTCCATTTAACTCCATATTTTTAAATTAAAAAAAAAATTGGGTTTAAAATGGGGTATTAATGTCAAAATTCCTCTAAAAAAAAGCAAATAATTTTTTAAAAATGCCTAATTTCATCATAAAAAAATGTTAATTATACTTTTAAACTAATTTTAGTTGACATAAATAAACATTTATAACAAAAACTTAAAAAATCGAATGTTTTAGCACAAAAAATTGAAAAATCAAAACCTTAAAAACATATTTAAAAAATTTAAAAATGTTAGTTTAAATAGAGCATTAATAATAAGCTTTAAAATGAAGTATCACACGACCCCCCTTTCCATTTAAAAAAATGTCCCATGCCCCCCTGCCCACATTTTAAGAGCTGAAAATATCAAATATATGCTAAAAGGTAGTTTAAGTTGTCTTATTTAAGAGTTCTAAATTTGAAGTCGTTATCTCAACTCGTTCAAGGGAAGGGGGTGACTTTTGGACCGCACTGTATATATATATATATATATATATATATATACAGTGCGGTCCAATATATATATATATATATATATTGGACCACCCATTTGTATATAAAAATATAAACGTTTGCAAGGTGACCAAATGCAATGTTGTCAGGTTGTTAGGTGCTACTTAGTAAAATTTTATCTATTTACATACAAATGGGTGCCAATTTATAACCCACATTCAATAAAAAAATATAACAAAACTGCAATAATAATTAACAATTCTAATAAGTATTGCCTCCGAGATACCTAGGCACACAAGCCAGCTCAGAACGAAGACAGGGTGGTTCGATAACAAAATAAAATAATTTGGGCACCACTACGTTTAAAAAAATAAAAGAAGTACTAGGTATCTGGGGTGATCAATATAAACTTAGAATATGTAATAAAAGAAATAATCAAATTAATAATCACAACAATTTTATTTAAATATTTAATTACCATTAACAAATAAAATATCTCATAAGTATTGCCTCCGAGATACCTAGGCACACAAGCCAGCTCAGAACGAAGACAGGGTGGTTCGATAACAAAATAAAATAATTTGGGCACCACTACGTTTAAAAAAATAAAAGAACTACTAGGTATCTGGGGTTTTTATTTATTATTATTTATTTTCAAGTCCAATACAGGAAATAATCGAAGGTATAACTATCAAAATATTTAAGAAAACCTCAAATAAAATAAATAGTTAAAATCTAAAACCATAGACATATGTTTGGGAGTGAAAACATTTTATAAGTATATAAGTGAATATTGTTTCAAGTTACCAACTCTTTTAAAACTAAATGTTTCCATTAACTAAAATAAATTAAATTTGACTAAGTGTTTCCATATTGGTTGTATGTTAAAGCAAAAATAAAATATTACTATCACTGTGTTTCTATTCGTAAAAAGAATAACTATTAAATTACTCTCAATTAATTTAAAATTATTTAGAGATAAAATATCAAGTAATTTCCACTAGATTACCACAAACTAAAACAAAATGAGAAATACTTTTGTATTCCCATATGCAAAACTATTCAATCAAAAATATGTAACCAATTGTACAAATTGTATTTGTACCAATATAAAAAAAAAATATAAAATGAAAATACCTATGTGCCTTTATATTAAAAAAATAACTGTTTATATTGTGCTAGCAAAATATTTTACATAAGAATTTCTCTATATAAAAGATAAATGTAAATATTTAAAACCTATAGGTACTAATACCATTTATTTAAAAAAATATTATGAAAAATATGTCGAAACACTATGTTGGTTGAAAGTCTACATATAGTTGGCCGATATCAGATTTACGGTTAACATTGGTCACTCTAGTATCAGTTTCACCCAATCTAGCATAACTCTAAGTAGCTTTGAACTATTGCCTTGCCTAGGGCTCCTTAAAAAAAAAGGTCGTAGGCAAGTCAAATACAAAACTCTTAATTAAAAAAAAAAATATCATGGAAGTAATAATAAAAACCAAAATGATGATTCTCTGAAGAAGGTTACATCTATGTAGCGTCTCTCAAGGGTTACACAATCTTCAAGGCTCTACGAACATATCCTTACAATGTATTCCTACTCGTACACATATCTTGCTAGCTCAAATCATATCCTTTTTTATTGCAAAATGTAGGACAACCATAAGTTAACTATGAGGTCCAAACTAGTTCAAATAAACGTCTTCAATAAAACATTGTAGAAAAAAATCTCCATACAAAACAATACAAATTATAGTCTGTCTGTCTGTCTGTCTGTCTGTCTGTCTGTCTGTCTGTCTGTCTGTCTGTCTGTCTGTCTGTCTGTCTGTCTGTCTGTCTGTCTGTCTGTCTCTGTCTGTCTGTCTGTCTGTCTGTCTGTCTGTCTGTCTGTCTGTCTGTCTGTCTGTCTGTCTGTCTGTCTGTCTGTCTGTCTGTCTGTCTGTCTGTCTGTCTGTCTGTCTGTCTGTCTGTCTGTCTGTCTGTCTGTCTGTCTGTCTGTCTGTCTGTCTGTCTGTCTGTCTGTCTGTCTGTCTGTCTGTCTGTCTGTCTGTCTGTCTGTCTGTCTGTCTGTCTGTCTGTCTGTCTGTCTGTCTGTCTGTCTGTCTGTCTGTCTGTCTGTCTGTCTGTCTGTCTGTCTGTCTGTCTGTCTGTCTGTCTGTCTGTCTGTCTGTCTGTCTGTCTGTCTGTCTGTCTGTCTGTCTGTCTGTCTGTCTGTCTGTCTGTCTGTCTGTCTGTCTGTCTGTCTGTCTGTCTGTCTGTCTGTCTGTCTGTCTGTCTGTCTGTCTGTCTGTCTGTCTGTCTGTCTGTCTGTCTGTCTGTCTGTCTGTCTGTCTGTCTGTCTGTCTGTCTGTCTGTCTGTCTGTCTGTCTGTCTGTCTGTCTGTCTGTCTGTCTGTCTGTCTGTCTGTCTGTCTGTCTGTCTGTCTGTCTGTCTGTCTGTCTGTCTGTCTGTCTGTCTGTCTGTCTGTCTGTCTGTCTGTCTGTCTGTCTGTCTGTCTGTCTGTCTGTCTGTCTGTCTGTCTGTCTGTCTGTCTGTCTGTCTGTCTGTCTGTCTGTCTGTCTGTCTGTCTGTCTGTCTGTCTGTCTGTCTGTCTGTCTGTCTGTCTGTCTGTCTGTCTGTCTGTCTGTCTGTCTGTCTGTCTGTCTGTCTGTCTGTCTGTCTGTCTGTCTGTCTGTCTGTCTGTCTGTCTGTCTGTCTGTCTGTCTGTCTGTCTGTCTGTCTGTCTGTCTGTCTGTCTGTCTGTCTGTCTGTCTGTCTGTCTGTCTGTCTGTCTGTCTGTCTGTCTGTCTGTCTGTCTGTCTGTCTGTCTGTCTGTCTGTCTGTCTGTCTGTCTGTCTGTCTGTCTGTCTGTCTGTCTGTCTGTCTGTCTGTCTGTCTGTCTGTCTGTCTGTCTGTCTGTCTGTCTGTCTGTCTGTCTGTCTGTCTGTCTGTCTGTCTGTCTGTCTGTCTGTCTGTCTGTCTGTCTGTCTGTCTGTCTGTCTGTCTGTCTGTCTGTCTGTCTGTCTGTCTGTCTGTCTGTCTGTCTGTCTGTCTGTCTGTCTGTCTGTCTGTCTGTCTGTCTGTCTGTCTGTCTGTCTGTCTGTCTGTCTGTCTGTCTGTCTGTCTGTCTGTCTGTCTGTCTGTCTGTCTGTCTGTCTGTCTGTCTGTCTGTCTGTCTGTCTGTCTGTCTGTCTGTCTGTCTGTCTGTCTGTCTGTCTGTCTGTCTGTCTGTCTGTCTGTCTGTCTGTCTGTCTGTCTGTCTGTCTGTCTGTCTGTCTGTCTGTCTGTCTGTCTGTCTGTCTGTCTGTCTGTCTGTCTGTCTGTCTGTCTGTCTGTCTGTCTGTCTGTCTGTCTGTCTGTCTGTCTGTCTGTCTGTCTGTCTGTCTGTCTGTCTGTCTGTCTGTCTGTCTGTCTGTCTGTCTGTCTGTCTGTCTGTCTGTCTGTCTGTCTGTCTGTCTGTCTGTCTGTCTGTCTGTCTGTCTGTCTGTCTGTCTGTCTGTCTGTCTGTCTGTCTGTCTGTCTGTCTGTCTGTCTGTCTGTCTGTCTGTCTGTCTGTCTGTCTGTCTGTCTGTCTGTCTGTCTGTCTGTCTGTCTGTCTGTCTGTCTGTCTGTCTGTCTGTCTGTCTGTCTGTCTGTCTGTCTGTCTGTCTGTCTGTCTGTCTGTCTGTCTGTCTGTCTGTCTGTCTGTCTGTCTGTCTGTCTGTCTGTCTGTCTGTCTGTCTGTCTGTCTGTCTGTCTGTCTGTCTGTCTGTCTGTCTGTCTGTCTGTCTGTCTGTCTGTCTGTCTGTCTGTCTGTCTGTCTGTCTGTCTGTCTGTCTGTCTGTCTGTCTGTCTGTCTGTCTGTCTGTCTGTCTGTCTGTCTGTCTGTCTGTCTGTCTGTCTGTCTGTCTGTCTGTCTGTCTGTCTGTCTGTCTGTCTGTCTGTCTGTCTGTCTGTCTGTCTGTCTGTCTGTCTGTCTGTCTGTCTGTCTGTCTGTCTGTCTGTCTGTCTGTCTGTCTGTCTGTCTGTCTGTCTGTCTGTCTGTCTGTCTGTCTGTCTGTCTGTCTGTCTGTCTGTCTGTCTGTCTGTCTGTCTGTCTGTCTGTCTGTCTGTCTGTCTGTCTGTCTGTCTGTCTGTCTGTCTGTCTGTCTGTCTGTCTGTCTGTCTGTCTGTCTGTCTGTCTGTCTGTCTGTCTGTCTGTCTGTCTGTCTGTCTGTCTGTCTGTCTGTCTGTCTGTCTGTCTGTCTGTCTGTCTGTCTGTCTGTCTGTCTGTCTGTCTGTCTGTCTGTCTGTCTGTCTGTCTGTCTGTCTGTCTGTCTGTCTGTCTGTCTGTCTGTCTGTCTGTCTGTCTGTCTGTCTGTCTGTCTGTCTGTCTGTCTGTCTGTCTGTCTGTCTGTCTGTCTGTCTGTCTGTCTGTCTGTCTGTCTGTCTGTCTGTCTGTCTGTCTGTCTGTCTGTCTGTCTGTCTGTCTGTCTGTCTGTCTGTCTGTCTGTCTGTCTGTCTGTCTGTCTGTCTGTCTGTCTGTCTGTCTGTCTGTCTGTCTGTCTGTCTGTCTGTCTGTCTGTCTGTCTGTCTGTCTGTCTGTCTGTCTGTCTGTCTGTCTGTCTGTCTGTCTGTCTGTCTGTCTGTCTGTCTGTCTGTCTGTCTGTCTGTCTGTCTGTCTGTCTGTCTGTCTGTCTGTCTGTCTGTCTGTCTGTCTGTCTGTCTGTCTGTCTGTCTGTCTGTCTGTCTGTCTGTCTGTCTGTCTGTCTGTCTGTCTGTCTGTCTGTCTGTCTGTCTGTCTGTCTGTCTGTCTGTCTGTCTGTCTGTCTGTCTGTCTGTCTGTCTGTCTGTCTGTCTGTCTGTCTGTCTGTCTGTCTGTCTGTCTGTCTGTCTGTCTGTCTGTCTGTCTGTCTGTCTGTCTGTCTGTCTGTCTGTCTGTCTGTCTGTCTGTCTGTCTGTCTGTCTGTCTGTCTGTCTGTCTGTCTGTCTGTCTGTCTGTCTGTCTGTCTGTCTGTCTGTCTGTCTGTCTGTCTGTCTGTCTGTCTGTCTGTCTGTCTGTCTGTCTGTCTGTCTGTCTGTCTGTCTGTCTGTCTGTCTGTCTGTCTGTCTGTCTGTCTGTCTGTCTGTCTGTCTGTCTGTCTGTCTGTCTGTCTGTCTGTCTGTCTGTCTGTCTGTCTGTCTGTCTGTCTGTCTGTCTGTCTGTCTGTCTGTCTGTCTGTCTGTCTGTCTGTCTGTCTGTCTGTCTGTCTGTCTGTCTGTCTGTCTGTCTGTCTGTCTGTCTGTCTGTCTGTCTGTCTGTCTGTCTGTCTGTCTGTCTGTCTGTCTGTCTGTCTGTCTGTCTGTCTGTCTGTCTGTCTGTCTGTCTGTCTGTCTGTCTGTCTGTCTGTCTGTCTGTCTGTCTGTCTGTCTGTCTGTCTGTCTGTCTGTCTGTCTGTCTGTCTGTCTGTCTGTCTGTCTGTCTGTCTGTCTGTCTGTCTGTCTGTCTGTCTGTCTGTCTGTCTGTCTGTCTGTCTGTCTGTCTGTCTGTCTGTCTGTCTGTCTGTCTGTCTGTCTGTCTGTCTGTCTGTCTGTCTGTCTGTCTGTCTGTCTGTCTGTCTGTCTGTCTGTCTGTCTGTCTGTCTGTCTGTCTGTCTGTCTGTCTGTCTGTCTGTCTGTCTGTCTGTCTGTCTGTCTGTCTGTCTGTCTGTCTGTCTGTCTGTCTGTCTGTCTGTCTGTCTGTCTGTCTGTCTGTCTGTCTGTCTGTCTGTCTGTCTGTCTGTCTGTCTGTCTGTCTGTCTGTCTGTCTGTCTGTCTGTCTGTCTGTCTGTCTGTCTGTCTGTCTGTCTGTCTGTCTGTCTGTCTGTCTGTCTGTCTGTCTGTCTGTCTGTCTGTCTGTCTGTCTGTCTGTCTGTCTGTCTGTCTGTCTGTCTGTCTGTCTGTCTGTCTGTCTGTCTGTCTGTCTGTCTGTCTGTCTGTCTGTCTGTCTGTCTGTCTGTCTGTCTGTCTGTCTGTCTGTCTGTCTGTCTGTCTGTCTGTCTGTCTGTCTGTCTGTCTGTCTGTCTGTCTGTCTGTCTGTCTGTCTGTCTGTCTGTCTGTCTGTCTGTCTGTCTGTCTGTCTGTCTGTCTGTCTGTCTGTCTGTCTGTCTGTCTGTCTGTCTGTCTGTCTGTCTGTCTGTCTGTCTGTCTGTCTGTCTGTCTGTCTGTCTGTCTGTCTGTCTGTCTGTCTGTCTGTCTGTCTGTCTGTCTGTCTGTCTGTCTGTCTGTCTGTCTGTCTGTCTGTCTGTCTGTCTGTCTGTCTGTCTGTCTGTCTGTCTGTCTGTCTGTCTGTCTGTCTGTCTGTCTGTCTGTCTGTCTGTCTGTCTGTCTGTCTGTCTGTCTGTCTGTCTGTCTGTCTGTCTGTCTGTCTGTCTGTCTGTCTGTCTGTCTGTCTGTCTGTCTGTCTGTCTGTCTGTCTGTCTGTCTGTCTGTCTGTCTGTCTGTCTGTCTGTCTGTCTGTCTGTCTGTCTGTCTGTCTGTCTGTCTGTCTGTCTGTCTGTCTGTCTGTCTGTCTGTCTGTCTGTCTGTCTGTCTGTCTGTCTGTCTGTCTGTCTGTCTGTCTGTCTGTCTGTCTGTCTGTCTGTCTGTCTGTCTGTCTGTCTGTCTGTCTGTCTGTCTGTCTGTCTGTCTGTCTGTCTGTCTGTCTGTCTGTCTGTCTGTCTGTCTGTCTGTCTGTCTGTCTGTCTGTCTGTCTGTCTGTCTGTCTGTCTGTCTGTCTGTCTGTCTGTCTGTCTGTCTGTCTGTCTGTCTGTCTGTCTGTCTGTCTGTCTGTCTGTCTGTCTGTCTGTCTGTCTGTCTGTCTGTCTGTCTGTCTGTCTGTCTGTCTGTCTGTCTGTCTGTCTGTCTGTCTGTCTGTCTGTCTGTCTGTCTGTCTGTCTGTCTGTCTGTCTGTCTGTCTGTCTGTCTGTCTGTCTGTCTGTCTGTCTGTCTGTCTGTCTGTCTGTCTGTCTGTCTGTCTGTCTGTCTGTCTGTCTGTCTGTCTGTCTGTCTGTCTGTCTGTCTGTCTGTCTGTCTGTCTGTCTGTCTGTCTGTCTGTCTGTCTGTCTGTCTGTCTGTCTGTCTGTCTGTCTGTCTGTCTGTCTGTCTGTCTGTCTGTCTGTCTGTCTGTCTGTCTGTCTGTCTGTCTGTCTGTCTGTCTGTCTGTCTGTCTGTCTGTCTGTCTGTCTGTCTGTCTGTCTGTCTGTCTGTCTGTCTGTCTGTCTGTCTGTCTGTCTGTCTGTCTGTCTGTCTGTCTGTCTGTCTGTCTGTCTGTCTGTCTGTCTGTCTGTCTGTCTGTCTGTCTGTCTGTCTGTCTGTCTGTCTGTCTGTCTGTCTGTCTGTCTGTCTGTCTGTCTGTCTGTCTGTCTGTCTGTCTGTCTGTCTGTCTGTCTGTCTGTCTGTCTGTCTGTCTGTCTGTCTGTCTGTCTGTCTGTCTGTCTGTCTGTCTGTCTGTCTGTCTGTCTGTCTGTCTGTCTGTCTGTCTGTCTGTCTGTCTGTCTGTCTGTCTGTCTGTCTGTCTGTCTGTCTGTCTGTCTGTCTGTCTGTCTGTCTGTCTGTCTGTCTGTCTGTCTGTCTGTCTGTCTGTCTGTCTGTCTGTCTGTCTGTCTGTCTGTCTGTCTGTCTGTCTGTCTGTCTGTCTGTCTGTCTGTCTGTCTGTCTGTCTGTCTGTCTGTCTGTCTGTCTGTCTGTCTGTCTGTCTGTCTGTCTGTCTGTCTGTCTGTCTGTCTGTCTGTCTGTCTGTCTGTCTGTCTGTCTGTTATGGTGCAAGAACCTTATAGAGTAAAAGGCAACACTGGAAAATATTACATACCTCATTGTACTAAGTTTAATGTTTTTGCTAGTACCGAAAATGATTTCAGAGCTGCAATTATTGTCTTGAATCCTGCTATTAGTGGTATATTGGTAAAGCAGCATACCTCTAATAAGCAGTGCGTCGTCCGAATAAAGTACAACGATACTACTTTTACAGCCATATGTGCTTACTGGCCACCTATTAATAGTGAAAGAGTAATATCTCCGAACTTAGATAATCTTAAGGAAGCGCTAAATCAGACAAACGATCCTCTTATTCTAGTATGTGCAGATTCAAACTCTAAAAACCTACTCTGGAATTCTGAAGGAAACGACGAAAGAGGAGAAGAAGTGGCCAACGTTCTAAGTGAAAGTAATCTATATATTATAAACCAGCCAGGGAATCCATGCACATTTTCAAATCATCAGGGAACTAGTAACATAGATATTACAGCTACTTCAGAACTAGGTCTACGATATATCACCGAATGGAAAGTACATCCTCATAAAACGCTAAGTGACCATAGGCTTATTACACTTAATTTAGCTCTAAGCTCTCAGCATGCTAGAAGTTACAAATGGGTAAGAAGTAAAACAAATCTAGACAGAAACCTTGCTTTAGACATGGCAAATCGTGGCCTAGATGAGTTATTTGAGCTACGTAGCAACTTACCTCAAAACAGCATGTCAATAGAAATGTTGGTGGATAGATTTACTTCTCTGCTTAGTAATGTAACTGATACATGTTTTCGGAAAAGAAAGCTTTTTGTGTCTAAGCCACATTGGTGGAACGATCAAACTGAAAATAGCAAAAATAGACTTCACGCAGCTAGGAAAGCATATCAAAAGGCTAGAACCGGGGTGGATAGGGACAGACTGAGAGATGTATATGAACAAATTAAAGAGGAACACTCATCTAAGATTAGCACTGTTAAGTATAAATCATGGAATAACGTAGTAGTACAAGAACTTAACAATTCCCCATGGAGTTTACCATATAAGATCGCTTCTAAAAAAGTGAGCTACGGATCTGTCGAATCAACAATTCAACTCAGCGATGGAAGCTATACATTAAATAGGGAAGATACAGCTAAAGCCGTAATAGATCGATTCGTAAAAGATGACATTCAGGAAAATGACAACGACCTTCAAACAGAGTTAAGACTACGATCCAGATTTATTACAACTAACGATACACAAATAAGAGAGGTAACGTCAGACGAGGTAGTCTTTTATATTAGATCTTTGAAAAACAATAAATCTCCAGGACCCGATAATATTCCAGTGATACTCTTAAAGGTCTTAAGTCCCGCCATTACCAAGTTTCTTGTTGACATTTTTAACGATTGCCTAAGAGTAGGATATTTTCCTAAAGTGTGGAAAAGAGGAAAGATTGTTATAATTCGTAAGGCTGGCAGCAATAAAGAAGGTATGGATGGATGCAGACCTATAACCCTGCTCTCTTTTGTGGGAAAGATCCTTGAAAGAGTTATTAAAGCCAGGCTTGAAGAGACTGAGAACCTTTTTGGCGATAACCAGTATGGCTTTGTCCAAGGACGTAGTACTATTAGTGCTTGTCATGCTACCCTCAATGCACTGGATGCTGAGCCACATAAATATAAAATCATAGTACTATTAGACATACATGGCGCATTTGATAACATTTGGTGGCCTACAATTATAAACTCTTTGGCCAATTCCAATATACCTAACCACTTACTAAAAATAGTAAAAAGCTACTTTAACGATAGAGTATCATGGCTAGAATATGGAGGAACAGAAGTATCTAAGCAAGTGGAAAGAGGCTGCGGTCAAGGCTCTGTCATGGGGCCAACACTTTGGAATGCCGGCCTAAAGCAGTTGTTGTCTGTTGGTCTTCAGTATGGCGAAGTAGTTGCATATGCTGATGATTTAGCATATATCGTAAGTGCTCCGACAAGAGAGACCTTGGAGACTAGAGCTAACGAAGATCTAGGCGTCATAACTGATTGGGCAACAGACAACAAGCTCACATTTTCTAAAGAAAAGTCCTGCTTTTTACAATTTGGACCTAAACTGGTGCGCAAACCTGCAATAAGGCTCTATGGGCAAGTCATGAAAAGGGTTGAAAGCGCTAGGTACCTAGGGTTTATTCTGGATATCAAACGTAATTTTGCCTCACACATTAAGCAGACCACTGACAGAGCTAAAACCAGCTTTTTACAAATGAGGAGTCTTACTAAGGCCTTATATAATCCCCCAGATAATTCCCTCAGAACAATATACGAACGGGCAATTGTCCCTATGGTCAACTATGGCTACGATATTTGGGGAGGATACTCAACCTATGCTAGAGCTACGAAGGCCATAGATAGTGTCAGTGGTACCTGTGCAAGAGTTATAGCAGGAACCTATGGTTCGGCGTCTTATCACTCTGCATGTGTTTTAGCCAAAGTTCCTCCCTTGTCGATTACCTTGCAAGAACTTAATGCCAAGAGAAATCACAGACGTCACGTTGAGGCTATACATGGAGAACTACACCTTGAACAAGGGATTCCACGCGCTGAGGCCAATAGACTACTTTCTCAAGAGACAATACGGCAGTGGCAGACACAGTGGAACGAGGCTAGTCAGGGCAGAGTAACATATTCATTTTTTCCGGATATTGGGCGCAGAATAAATTTAGACTTTTCTCTGGACAAAGAGCTTGCACAGGTACTTACTGGACACGGTCATTTTAAAGCGCACCTAAAACGTGTCTGTCTGTCTGTCTGTCTGTCTGTCTGTCTGTCTGTCTGTCTGTCTGTCTGTCTGTCTGTCTGTCTGTCTGTCTGTCTGTCTGTCTGTCTGTCTGTCTGTCTGTCTGTCTGTCTGTCTGTCTGTCTGTCTGTCTGTCTGTCTGTCTGTCTGTCTGTCTGTCTGTCTGTCTGTCTGTCTGTCTGTCTGTCTGTCTGTCTGTCTGTCTGTCTGTCTGTCTGTCTGTCTGTCTGTCTGTCTGTCTGTCTGTCTGTCTGTCTGTCTGTCTGTCTGTCTGTCTGTCTGTCTGTCTGTCTGTCTGTCTGTCTGTCTGTCTGTCTGTCTGTCTGTCTGTCTGTCTGTCTGTCTGTCTGTCTGTCTGTCTGTCTGTCTGTCTGTCTGTCTGTCTGTCTGTCTGTCTGTCTGTCTGTCTGTCTGTCTGTCTGTCTGTCTGTCTGTCTGTCTGTCTGTCTGTCTGTCTGTCTGTCTGTCTGTCTGTCTGTCTGTCTGTCTGTCTGTCTGTCTGTCTGTCTGTCTGTCTGTCTGTCTGTCTGTCTGTCTGTCTGTCTGTCTGTCTGTCTGTCTGTCTGTCTGTCTGTCTGTCTGTCTGTCTGTCTGTCTGTCTGTCTGTCTGTCTGTCTGTCTGTCTGTCTGTCTGTCTGTCTGTCTGTCTGTCTGTCTGTCTGTCTGTCTGTCTGTCTGTCTGTCTGTCTGTCTGTCTGTCTGTCTGTCTGTCTGTCTGTCTGTCTGTCTGTCTGTCTGTCTGTCTGTCTGTCTGTCTGTCTGTCTGTCTGTCTGTCTGTCTGTCTGTCTGTCTGTCTGTCTGTCTGTCTGTCTGTCTGTCTGTCTGTCTGTCTGTCTGTCTGTCTGTCTGTCTGTCTGTCTGTCTGTCTGTCTGTCTGTCTGTCTGTCTGTCTGTCTGTCTGTCTGTCTGTCTGTCTGTCTGTCTGTCTGTCTGTCTGTCTGTCTGTCTGTCTGTCTGTCTGTCTGTCTGTCTGTCTGTCTGTCTGTCTGTCTGTCTGTCTGTCTGTCTGTCTGTCTGTCTGTCTGTCTGTCTGTCTGTCTGTCTGTCTGTCTGTCTGTCTGTCTGTCTGTCTGTCTGTCTGTCTGTCTGTCTGTCTGTCTGTCTGTCTGTCTGTCTGTCTGTCTGTCTGTCTGTCTGTCTGTCTGTCTGTCTGTCTGTCTGTCTGTCTGTCTGTCTGTCTGTCTGTCTGTCTGTCTGTCTGTCTGTCTGTCTGTCTGTCTGTCTGTCTGTCTGTCTGTCTGTCTGTCTGTCTGTCTGTCTGTCTGTCTGTCTGTCTGTCTGTCTGTCTGTCTGTCTGTCTGTCTGTCTGTCTGTCTGTCTGTCTGTCTGTCTGTCTGTCTGTCTGTCTGTCTGTCTGTCTGTCTGTCTGTCTGTCTGTCTGTCTGTCTGTCTGTCTGTCTGTCTGTCTGTCTGTCTGTCTGTCTGTCTGTCTGTCTGTCTGTCTGTCTGTCTGTCTGTCTGTCTGTCTGTCTGTCTGTCTGTCTGTCTGTCTGTCTGTCTGTCTGTCTGTCTGTCTGTCTGTCTGTCTGTCTGTCTGTCTGTCTGTCTGTCTGTCTGTCTGTCTGTCTGTCTGTCTGTCTGTCTGTCTGTCTGTCTGTCTGTCTGTCTGTCTGTCTGTCTGTCTGTCTGTCTGTCTGTCTGTCTGTCTGTCTGTCTGTCTGTCTGTCTGTCTGTCTGTCTGTCTGTCTGTCTGTCTGTCTGTCTGTCTGTCTGTCTGTCTGTCTGTCTGTCTGTCTGTCTGTCTGTCTGTCTGTCTGTCTGTCTGTCTGTCTGTCTGTCTGTCTGTCTGTCTGTCTGTCTGTCTGTCTGTCTGTCTGTCTGTCTGTCTGTCTGTCTGTCTGTCTGTCTGTCTGTCTGTCTGTCTGTCTGTCTGTCTGTCTGTCTGTCTGTCTGTCTGTCTGTCTGTCTGTCTGTCTGTCTGTCTGTCTGTCTGTCTGTCTGTCTGTCTGTCTGTCTGTCTGTCTGTCTGTCTGTCTGTCTGTCTGTCTGTCTGTCTGTCTGTCTGTCTGTCTGTCTGTCTGTCTGTCTGTCTGTCTGTCTGTCTGTCTGTCTGTCTGTCTGTCTGTCTGTCTGTCTGTCTGTCTGTCTGTCTGTCTGTCTGTCTGTCTGTCTGTCTGTCTGTCTGTCTGTCTGTCTGTCTGTCTGTCTGTCTGTCTGTCTGTCTGTCTGTCTGTCTGTCTGTCTGTCTGTCTGTCTGTCTGTCTGTCTGTCTGTCTGTCTGTCTGTCTGTCTGTCTGTCTGTCTGTCTGTCTGTCTGTCTGTCTGTCTGTCTGTCTGTCTGTCTGTCTGTCTGTCTGTCTGTCTGTCTGTCTGTCTGTCTGTCTGTCTGTCTGTCTGTCTGTCTGTCTGTCTGTCTGTCTGTCTGTCTGTCTGTCTGTCTGTCTGTCTGTCTGTCTGTCTGTCTGTCTGTCTGTCTGTCTGTCTGTCTGTCTGTCTGTCTGTCTGTCTGTCTGTCTGTCTGTCTGTCTGTCTGTCTGTCTGTCTGTCTGTCTGTCTGTCTGTCTGTCTGTCTGTCTGTCTGTCTGTCTGTCTGTCTGTCTGTCTGTCTGTCTGTCTGTCTGTCTGTCTGTCTGTCTGTCTGTCTGTCTGTCTGTCTGTCTGTCTGTCTGTCTGTCTGTCTGTCTGTCTGTCTGTCTGTCTGTCTGTCTGTCTGTCTGTCTGTCTGTCTGTCTGTCTGTCTGTCTGTCTGTCTGTCTGTCTGTCTGTCTGTCTGTCTGTCTGTCTGTCTGTCTGTCTGTCTGTCTGTCTGTCTGTCTGTCTGTCTGTCTGTCTGTCTGTCTGTCTGTCTGTCTGTCTGTCTGTCTGTCTGTCTGTCTGTCTGTCTGTCTGTCTGTCTGTCTGTCTGTCTGTCTGTCTGTCTGTCTGTCTGTCTGTCTGTCTGTCTGTCTGTCTGTCTGTCTGTCTGTCTGTCTGTCTGTCTGTCTGTCTGTCTGTCTGTCTGTCTGTCTGTCTGTCTGTCTGTCTGTCTGTCTGTCTGTCTGTCTGTCTGTCTGTCTGTCTGTCTGTCTGTCTGTCTGTCTGTCTGTCTGTCTGTCTGTCTGTCTGTCTGTCTGTCTGTCTGTCTGTCTGTCTGTCTGTCTGTCTGTCTGTCTGTCTGTCTGTCTGTCTGTCTGTCTGTCTGTCTGTCTGTCTGTCTGTCTGTCTGTCTGTCTGTCTGTCTGTCTGTCTGTCTGTCTGTCTGTCTGTCTGTCTGTCTGTCTGTCTGTCTGTCTGTCTGTCTGTCTGTCTGTCTGTCTGTCTGTCTGTCTGTCTGTCTGTCTGTCTGTCTGTCTGTCTGTCTGTCTGTCTGTCTGTCTGTCTGTCTGTCTGTCTGTCTGTCTGTCTGTCTGTCTGTCTGTCTGTCTGTCTGTCTGTCTGTCTGTCTGTCTGTCTGTCTGTCTGTCTGTCTGTCTGTCTGTCTGTCTGTCTGTCTGTCTGTCTGTCTGTCTGTCTGTCTGTCTGTCTGTCTGTCTGTCTGTCTGTCTGTCTGTCTGTCTGTCTGTCTGTCTGTCTGTCTGTCTGTCTGTCTGTCTGTCTGTCTGTCTGTCTGTCTGTCTGTCTGTCTGTCTGTCTGTCTGTCTGTCTGTCTGTCTGTCTGTCTGTCTGTCTGTCTGTCTGTCTGTCTGTCTGTCTGTCTGTCTGTCTGTCTGTCTGTCTGTCTGTCTGTCTGTCTGTCTGTCTGTCTGTCTGTCTGTCTGTCTGTCTGTCTGTCTGTCTGTCTGTCTGTCTGTCTGTCTGTCTGTCTGTCTGTCTGTCTGTCTGTCTGTCTGTCTGTCTGTCTGTCTGTCTGTCTGTCTGTCTGTCTGTCTGTCTGTCTGTCTGTCTGTCTGTCTGTCTGTCTGTCTGTCTGTCTGTCTGTCTGTCTGTCTGTCTGTCTGTCTGTCTGTCTGTCTGTCTGTCTGTCTGTCTGTCTGTCTGTCTGTCTGTCTGTCTGTCTGTCTGTCTGTCTGTCTGTCTGTCTGTCTGTCTGTCTGTCTGTCTGTCTGTCTGTCTGTCTGTCTGTCTGTCTGTCTGTCTGTCTGTCTGTCTGTCTGTCTGTCTGTCTGTCTGTCTGTCTGTCTGTCTGTCTGTCTGTCTGTCTGTCTGTCTGTCTGTCTGTCTGTCTGTCTGTCTGTCTGTCTGTCTGTCTGTCTGTCTGTCTGTCTGTCTGTCTGTCTGTCTGTCTGTCTGTCTGTCTGTCTGTCTGTCTGTCTGTCTGTCTGTCTGTCTGTCTGTCTGTCTGTCTGTCTGTCTGTCTGTCTGTCTGTCTGTCTGTCTGTCTGTCTGTCTGTCTGTCTGTCTGTCTGTCTGTCTGTCTGTCTGTCTGTCTGTCTGTCTGTCTGTCTGTCTGTCTGTCTGTCTGTCTGTCTGTCTGTCTGTCTGTCTGTCTGTCTGTCTGTCTGTCTGTCTGTCTGTCTGTCTGTCTGTCTGTCTGTCTGTCTGTCTGTCTGTCTGTCTGTCTGTCTGTCTGTCTGTCTGTCTGTCTGTCTGTCTGTCTGTCTGTCTGTCTGTCTGTCTGTCTGTCTGTCTGTCTGTCTGTCTGTCTGTCTGTCTGTCTGTCTGTCTGTCTGTCTGTCTGTCTGTCTGTCTGTCTGTCTGTCTGTCTGTCTGTCTGTCTGTCTGTCTGTCTGTCTGTCTGTCTGTCTGTCTGTCTGTCTGTCTGTCTGTCTGTCTGTCTGTCTGTCTGTCTGTCTGTCTGTCTGTCTGTCTGTCTGTCTGTCTGTCTGTCTGTCTGTCTGTCTGTCTGTCTGTCTGTCTGTCTGTCTGTCTGTCTGTCTGTCTGTCTGTCTGTCTGTCTGTCTGTCTGTCTGTCTGTCTGTCTGTCTGTCTGTCTGTCTGTCTGTCTGTCTGTCTGTCTGTCTGTCTGTCTGTCTGTCTGTCTGTCTGTCTGTCTGTCTGTCTGTCTGTCTGTCTGTCTGTCTGTCTGTCTGTCTGTCTGTCTGTCTGTCTGTCTGTCTGTCTGTCTGTCTGTCTGTCTGTCTGTCTGTCTGTCTGTCTGTCTGTCTGTCTGTCTGTCTGTCTGTCTGTCTGTCTGTCTGTCTGTCTGTCTGTCTGTCTGTCTGTCTGTCTGTCTGTCTGTCTGTCTGTCTGTCTGTCTGTCTGTCTGTCTGTCTGTCTGTCTGTCTGTCTGTCTGTCTGTCTGTCTGTCTGTCTGTCTGTCTGTCTGTCTGTCTGTCTGTCTGTCTGTCTGTCTGTCTGTCTGTCTGTCTGTCTGTCTGTCTGTCTGTCTGTCTGTCTGTCTGTCTGTCTGTCTGTCTGTCTGTCTGTCTGTCTGTCTGTCTGTCTGTCTGTCTGTCTGTCTGTCTGTCTGTCTGTCTGTCTGTCTGTCTGTCTGTCTGTCTGTCTGTCTGTCTGTCTGTCTGTCTGTCTGTCTGTCTGTCTGTCTGTCTGTCTGTCTGTCTGTCTGTCTGTCTGTCTGTCTGTCTGTCTGTCTGTCTGTCTGTCTGTCTGTCTGTCTGTCTGTCTGTCTGTCTGTCTGTCTGTCTGTCTGTCTGTCTGTCTGTCTGTCTGTCTGTCTGTCTGTCTGTCTGTCTGTCTGTCTGTCTGTCTGTCTGTCTGTCTGTCTGTCTGTCTGTCTGTCTGTCTGTCTGTCTGTCTGTCTGTCTGTCTGTCTGTCTGTCTGTCTGTCTGTCTGTCTGTCTGTCTGTCTGTCTGTCTGTCTGTCTGTCTGTCTGTCTGTCTGTCTGTCTGTCTGTCTGTCTGTCTGTCTGTCTGTCTGTCTGTCTGTCTGTCTGTCTGTCTGTCTGTCTGTCTGTCTGTCTGTCTGTCTGTCTGTCTGTCTGTCTGTCTGTCTGTCTGTCTGTCTGTCTGTCTGTCTGTCTGTCTGTCTGTCTGTCTGTCTGTCTGTCTGTCTGTCTGTCTGTCTGTCTGTCTGTCTGTCTGTCTGTCTGTCTGTCTGTCTGTCTGTCTGTCTGTCTGTCTGTCTGTCTGTCTGTCTGTCTGTCTGTCTGTCTGTCTGTCTGTCTGTCTGTCTGTCTGTCTGTCTGTCTGTCTGTCTGTCTGTCTGTCTGTCTGTCTGTCTGTCTGTCTGTCTGTCTGTCTGTCTGTCTGTCTGTCTGTCTGTCTGTCTGTCTGTCTGTCTGTCTGTCTGTCTGTCTGTCTGTCTGTCTGTCTGTCTGTCTGTCTGTCTGTCTGTCTGTCTGTCTGTCTGTCTGTCTGTCTGTCTGTCTGTCTGTCTGTCTGTCTGTCTGTCTGTCTGTCTGTCTGTCTGTCTGTCTGTCTGTCTGTCTGTCTGTCTGTCTGTCTGTCTGTCTGTCTGTCTGTCTGTCTGTCTGTCTGTCTGTCTGTCTGTCTGTCTGTCTGTCTGTCTGTCTGTCTGTCTGTCTGTCT
>CAUEHQ010000722.1:0-18024 GCA_958510825.1 Brachypterus glaber | reverse complement strand
TATACTTTTTCTTCGACTGCAAATATGAATCACTGTATGGCTTTAAACTGCGGACAAGGTTAAAAACAATGTTTTTTGTGACTCGACATTGTAAATGCAACAAAACACATATTTTTAAATAAAGCAATTAATGTTATTTAATAATGTTATCACATCAGTACTTAAAAAAGATTTTTATTTAATTTTAGCACATATTTACAAATTATAATGCAAAAATTGAAGGTTATGTCAGATTGTTGTGACAGATATCAGGTTTAAATATTTCACAATAGATGGAGTAGTTTTAATTTTTTGAACTAAATTGATAGAAAACTGGTCAAATATTAAGAAAAACTAATAAACTTTATGTAATTTTAACGCAAAACTTTAAATTGAATTAAATTATTCAATATTTCATGGTAAAATATATATATTTTTTCTAATTTTGCTACAGTTTTTTTTTTACTTTTATAAACACTACATTTGCTCATTATAACACTTGATACAAAATATTCATACCGTATCTAGAGCTAGAATGGATTCATTCTGTGTTTGAAAAGTGTGTGTATTTTCTTACATTCTAAAGCAGTCGTAGAAAAACAAATATTCTAGTACCTATTGCAGTTTATATGTACTTTATCTAATACTATGCTACTGAAAACCTGTAGTATTTAAATGTTAAATAAATACATACTCAAATGATTTTGTGGTTTAATATTAGTGATATGACATTTTAACGGTTATATTTATTGGTTTGGGTGAAAATATTACTTGTAAACGTCTAATTTAATACATTTAACATGAAGCATGAAGGTATAAGCCTATAAAGACACTATCAGTACATTAGCATTATACGACTTGAACTGTTGACAGCTTGAACGAATATTAACATAATTAGATATACAATTTAAAAATTAATTCATTAATAACGAAAACGAAGAAAATTCGACGAGATATTAATTATTTAAAACGGCTTGGAAAGAAAAACCTCTGCATAACTAATTGAAAATTGATGTCCTTGTATTAAAATTAAGCCATTAATTGTCACTGTTTAGTTCAACCTGTTTAAATATTTAAATTTTCTGCTGACAGCTGCAAATAGTTTTATTTTGAGTGGGGTAATGTTACTTTGTTACCCTTATATTCATTCAAGGGATATAAGACACTATTGTACCTCGTAATATGATTAATATTTAAATTTAATCACAGTTAGCCGTGACAACAAGTTTAGCACACTCTAAAATAGAAAAATATTAGACTGGATAAATTAAAGTAATTTTTGGGGTTCCGTACCTTAAAAATGAAAAACTGAACCCGTTGATTGTCCGTTTATCCGTCCGCTTATCTCAGGAAGAACATAACCTAGAAATCTAAAATTTGGCATTTAAGTAGACTGCACTGACAAAATCTAGTTCAGGTAGTTCAATTAGTTTTTTGTATGCCACTCCTTTATTTTAGGAACTGTGAGAGTTAAAATTCTGACTATTTCACAAACAATATATAGGACAATCAAAACCTTGCATTTTTTGTTTCTTGGCCAATCAGATCAAAATGAATTTATCACTTGGTTACTATGGAAACAAGAAACTGACAGTTACTGACATCTTAATGAATGTTATATTTTTGCAAATTGTATTTTTAATTTGTGAAGCCTTTAAGTCATTTATTTTTATTGATAAGCAATAAAAATGCTTATTTTATTACCAAAACATCCTAGGTATAAACCCTAATTAATTTCAGATAATATATTATATTTTGCACTTTCCATCTTAAAAGCTTTAAATCACTGATATTCATAAATTTTAATTTATTTAATTGAATCTTGTTATTAAAAACAGGCCACTCAAAACTAATTTAAACACTTACTAAACATGATAAAATTATATACTTCCTTATTTTGTTTGTGAAATAGTCTTTCAAAATACCATTCGTGCATGTTGAATTATACATAATTCAACATGCACTTATGATATTACTACTGAAAATTATTACATGCTTCTCTTCCCCTTGCCTCAGCTTACAGGTGCCAGTTAGTGTTGTGACAACATTAAATTGTAGTGTTTAACTAGACCGATACATAAGAAGACCAATTTGTTGGGAAAAAAATTCATTAATAAATTACAGAAAAAATAAAACCATGGACATGTAATTGTTCTTCAATTGTTTTTTTTTTCGTTTTTTTTTTTAATAAATTTGTTTTAGTTTAATTTATATTATAGTAAATAATAACAAGCATTGCAAATAAAACGTTTTATTATATACATACAGTGCGGTCCAAAAGTCACCCCCCTCTTAACTCTTGAACAAGTTGAGATATCAACTTCAAATTTGGAACACTTTAATAAGAGATAAAACTTCAAACCCAATCTATCTTCGCATATATTTAATATTTTCAGCTCTTAAAATTTGTATTTTTTTTTTAAGTTATTTATTTAATTTAAGAACAAGTACTGTTTTTTAACTGACTGTTGTATATATATGGATCGCGCAGCCGCAGCGTCAATGTTCTTAAGCAGAATAAATAAAGTTACAAACTTGGCGAAAATTGGCTATCTTATCTCAAAATGGCTATTTTTGGTCTAGTACTGTTCTTCAACTGACCGATTCATTTTTTTTTTTCAAAATTTCTCGTTTTTCACAAAAAAATTAAAAAAATATTTTTTTAAATCAATTTTTTGAAGGTTTTTTTGAATTTTTCTTTTTTGATTTATTTAATAATTTTAGATTTTCGCGAAAAGCAAATAAAAAAATTGTTTTTTTTTTTGAAAAACAATATTTTTCTTTAAAAAAATTTCTTTTTTCAAAAAGATAATATTTCTTTTTTGAAAAAGAATGTAAAACATTTCTTTTATATTTTTTTATAAATGTAAAAACATTTCTTTTATTTTTTTATTAGTATTTCGGAAAATGCAATATACCATATACTGTGAATAATATATAATGGAATACATAGCACTACATATCTTCACGGCTTGTTTATACTTAAATTTAAAAAAAGGATGTTGTGGGTTAGGCTATTTTACGGTTATTTTTTAGGATGAATACGACTTTGCCATAAAAGAAAAAACAGTAATAATGAGGTTGCAACCATTTTCCTAACTTTCATTACATTATTTGTATTTTGATGAAATAATAAATACCTAATAAATGTCAAAGAATGATGATATTTTTGTTTGTATGATTCATATTGTTATAGAATTTATAAAGCTGTGGCCAAGAAAAACACATAATTTCATTGAAATTAGAGTCAGAAATATATTTACTTTAACAATAACATTTTAAATTCAGGCGTTTTGACGGCCGAATCAAAATATTTGAATGAAATATTCTTCAACAAATATAAGAGATAATTTGGCAGTGCTTCCATTATTTTCTTAAATTTAGACTGCTTTTGTATGTCTATTTAGGTAAAACCATTAATAATTTAATAAACAATCCCGAAAGTATCATTTCTGTCAAATATAAAAAAGAATTTCAATGTTTTATATTTAGACCTTTTAAATTATATTGCAAAATTACGATCCTACTAATAATAGTTATTTATAATACAAGGGCAAAAAGTTAAATTTTTTAATTGAGTAGGTTTTTAGAAGCCGAGGGCCGACCGATAGGGCCGGCCCGAGGGTAATAAACCTACGAAATCGAAATTTAACTTTTTGCCCGTGTATTATACAATATTATTCATTCGATTGTTACTAATTATAATAAATTATTAAAATATACTTAATTTTAAAGTGCAAAAAATGTTTCTTTTTACTGTCTTATTACTTATCTAGTTATCCCTGTCAAATTGCAGTCCAATCAAATTGCTACAAAAACAATTGAATCGTTTGGACTTTTGCTTGCGGTTTAATTTTCAAATTAAAAAAGCTATAGCTTGGTGATTAATTTCTGTTAAAATGTGTTGTGAAAATAATACTTGTGAAACCGTTCTATGAATATTATAAATATTGAAAGTGATTTTACAATTGAAATTTTGTTTTTAATTTATTTTAGTGGGTGAATACAGATTAATCACTTGTAATAATAATAACTGTATCTGGTCAAAAAGAACGGTTGGTTCAAGACCAAAAGTGACCAAAAGGTCATATTTCTTTATAAATATTACAGTAAAGGTAAAGCATCTTCTTTTAAAACTTAAAAATAACAAGTTTTAGTTAGCGGACGAAAAAAACTTTTTGGCCCTAGGGCTAAAAAGTTCAACTTTTCGCCCGTAAAACAAGAACAAAAAGTGTCGCTTTAGAATCAATCGAATAAAAAATATTTTTCACTGACTCGAATTAAACAATTTATTATTTAACAGGAATTTAAACATAAAACATTTTTAATGTTTTATTGAATTTTTTATTATTAAATTATAATATGTAATTTATATATTATTTATTTGACTCGTTTAGATCAAAATAAATGTTATAGAATATTATAATTTATATTCGTCAGGTGTTTCCAGGTTTTAAATTATTATCCGTAGTAATATCATAAGTGTATGTTGAATTATCGATAATTTTTTTACTGTATTAAAAAAATATTTTGCTTGGCAATTGTTTGAGTGCATTTTTGATGAAAACTTCACGAAAACAATTTCCTTAAGCAAAATGTTTTTTTTTTGTATACAGCAAAAAAATTATGTATAATTCAACATGCACGAATGGTATTTTGAAAGACTATTTCACAAACAGAATAAGGAAGTATATAATTTTACCATTTTTAATGCTGTCTCATATTTAAATTAAAAATTACTAAACAACAATATTACTTTACTATAATTAAAATCTTAAATCTCTAATTTTCCGCGCTTTTTAAAACCACGATGTTCACTTGTTCGCGAATGTTGCCAAGTCTAAACTTTGCTTGAGGGATATTTTATGCTTGTGATGATTCCAATAAAATAGTTGTTACCATATATTTTAGCATTTAAATAAAGATCATTGCTGTTTTTGTTTAAAACTTTTAAAAAGTTTTTAACTGAAAATAAATAAAATAACAGCTGTTTCCACCAACTAAAGGTAAACTTCACAAATTAAAAACACATTTTGCAAAAATATAACATTTATTAAGATGTCAGTAACTGTCAGTTTCTTGTTTCCATAGTAATCAAGTGATATATGCACTTTTACAAAAATCAGATTCATTTTGATCTGATTGGTCAAGAAACTAAAAATTCAAGGTTTTGATTGGCCTATATATTGTTTGTGAAATAGTCATGTAAAATATATTTGAAATGCCTAAAACAAATACCTATCATTTCTATTTATTTTAAAATGTTTATGTTTTAATTTAAAAGCCAGCTTTTACTAATCATATTTTACTTTACTCTTTATGCATCTATATTTAAAAAACATACCACATCTTAAATATAATATAAATATACCCTTTTATTAAATATATTCATGCCTAAATTATTTAAAATTATGTTTTTCCTGAAAGATGGTATTTGAAATACACCGAAACACCATAAAAATTCAAATGACACTTAATAGATTCATAATTTCGGCTTGGGTCAAACACTTTTACTTTTAGCCACCCAGTAAACTTTCGGTCAACCTTCGTTGTGGTAGGTTCAAGACAAAGCTTAGACGTTCATCACAAAAATGCATGAAGCACAGTTACACGCATAATAAACAGTTATGCTGATGTAATCGCGGCGTGCTGTGGTGATAAATATGAATGAAGAAGTATGTGTGTGAGAAGAACTGCTTCAAAGAAGAGGTATTGTAATATGCGACATTTCACATCAAGAGGTCCCTCTTGATTAATATGAAGTTAGAGCCAGGTTAAAGTTTTGGGTTCTGTGTTGTGTATATATTTATGCAGGTCTCGGCCAATTTAGTTGAAGGATATAAACAAGGCAATATTTCAGATGGCTAGGCGTCTTCGTTTAAGGATAATTTATCAATAATGTCTTGTTTGATCAAGTGTGGTCCGTAAATTTGTTAAAATATTTTGTGCAAAATTCGATAGCAGAACAAAAAATCAGCTGCAGCAATGAACTAACATAACTAAAAACTCACTGAAACTCGTTATCGTAGTCAATACTTAACGTTTTTGCCTATTTGGAACCCCAAGCAACATTTTTTATTAATTACAAGTTGTTACATTAAAAAATAACGTTGTTCTGTTATATTTTATTGTAACAACTTGTAATTAGTAACAAATGTTGCCTGAGGTGTAGTAGTTTCTACGATAACGAATAATCAGTGCTCCATAAATAGTAGTTTCCAGAGTGTTACTAATTCAGGCCCTAAATTTCAGGGATAGGCAAAAATAAAGAGAACAGTTTTCAAGTTTGATATCTAGACAAGGCAAAAAAATTTCTTCCGTTAATATTGTTGAATTGATCATCCGAATCTCAGACAAAAGAAGGATACACTAATGCCTAAACTAGTATGCAGAGTTTTTTACGTCCAACATAGTGTGCCATATAAAATTTCGGTTAGTGCGAGTGAAGGCCTATCCAGAAGCTTGCATAAGAACATAAAACATAGGAAACAAGATACATGGCGGCACATCAAGCCAATCACGGCATCGCATTGTTATGTATTACGTTCTTATGCGAGCCTCTGGATATGCCTTGACTTAAAACATAAATATTATTTTTTGGAGTGGGAAATAGTTATTTATGGTACTAGTGGGTAAAGTAAGATATTGCTCATGAGAAAATTAACCTGCGAGGCCAGCCAAGCAGGTTAATTTTCGAGAGGGCAATATCGGTTTACCCATGAGTGCCATACAAGGTTTTATCCAATAAATAGCTTAGGAATTCATATTTTTATTAAAAATTTTAATGACATTTACAAGAAAATAATTTGACAAGTGACAGTAAAATGGGTAAAATAAATAATTATCCACTCAATAAAGTAAAAGCCACGCGGGGGTTATTATTGAGTTTATCTATTTAAAATAAAGCTGGTAATTGTCTTATTATCTGTATGTATTGAAAAAAGAATATTATTTTTGTGAGTTGAACAGAGACAATTCATAATTTATGATAAACCAATATTTCTCTCTCACAATGCTAGTCTATCTCTTCTTTCGTCTGAGACCTCAATATATGACAAGTGGGACAATTTGATGTGGAATGTCATATGCGGATATCAGGGTATTAATATGAGCAACTGAACGCTTAATCAACGGTACTCTGGTGCCAAAGACGCGCTGATATGATCGTCGCTTATGAGGTCCTTAGCTGAACCAAGGTTATTAATTGCCAAGGATTTTTTGCCGAGATCATTACTCTGCATTTCTTAGGAAATCTTTATTTAGAAATATTATACAGTTGCTTCTATAAAAAGCTTTAATGCTTGGTATATAGCGGATGAGAGATAATCAGTGTCATGCCCATTTGGCATTATTTTAAAGCCCAACAACATAATATTTTAAACATTTGGAGGGTAAAGGGAAATAATGATTAAAGCTATATTTTTTATAACGCAGATCATGTAAAATCAAGAGAGCAATCAAAACTTTTTACAACTTTTTAAAACCAAATTTATTTTTTATTTCATTACTTACCTCTTTATAACGAGGTAAATAGACTATAATAGGTGGTGTAAATCTCAGAAAAAAGAATAGATAGACTAGTAATGTCTATACTAGTATGTAGATTTTGTTTACATCCAACACGTGTGTGCCTTATAAAATTTTAGTGTTACTGACGTAAAATATAAATATTATTGTTTGGAATGAAAAGAGAATATGTCATTTTTGTGAGTTGAATAGAGACAGGACATTATTCGTGATAAACCAATGTTTCTCTTTCTCAATGCTACTCCATCCCTTCTTTCGTCCGAGGTCCAAATTATATACAAACTTCCTTTTAAATTGTCTTGAGTACTGCATTAATAACACTAGTCTACAAAATAAAAAGTATCCATAGCCCAACCCCGGGGGTGGTATTAGGTTTTTTATTGTCAGATTAAGTTTCAATGACCCCAAAATCCCTGTATACCAATTTTCATCAAAATATTTTAAAATTTTAAAAATTTAATTAAAAAATTCGTTTTAAGCAATGCCACAAACCCTTGGATACCAATTATTATGAAAATGTATAGGAAAAAAAATGATAAAGGGGATTTCTTCCACCCCTGTAGTGGAGTTGGGGGGTTGTACTTTCTATATTATATCTTGAATTACGTAATTGTACCAAATTTTACCTTTCTTGCTTTATTCTAAGTGTGTGAAAAATCCATTACAACATTTAACTTGTATAATATATCTATCTATAGATATTATATATAGATATATACATAGAAAGTGGGTTAAATAAAAGCATGTAATAAGAATTAAAAAACTGTAAACACCGCCGGACAGGGGCTACGTGAAAATTAAGCTTGATTTTTCCTGTGCTGATCATCGGTCTACATTCATATCCCTAAAAAGAGCCTATTTTCCAAATTTGAGCAAAATCAAAAAAATATATAAAATTAACCACAGATTTTTTTTCAGATTTTTCATATTTGCAATCAGCGGTATCGAAAATACTCCTATGCAAAAATTTAGATTCTCGTCCATATTTTTTTTCTCAGCCCACTGTGCTGTTAATATTTTGTAGCGCCTTCGCCAAAACTATAAAAATTCACTGCCTATACAAATATACCTTTAAAGGCTTAAGTATAAATACCTCTAGCCTAGAAAGCAATAGGACGTCATAGAAATATTTTTTTGTTTTGAAAATCAGAACCGCAAAATTTTTATAAAATTTTTGCAGGGTAGTGTAATTGTTAAAAAAATTGTCACATATAAAATAATAATAAATAAGTCGTTGTAAAAAGAGCTAACGACGATCGTTCGCGGCTAAACGTAAAAACACCTGTTGTTTGTGGAGAAACTGAATGCATGCCAAGCATGGCAATCGCGGCGGCTTGTTACGGCCAAAGTTACCTCCAACCCTGCTGCACTCTGCCATAGGTAGGCTAAAGGCCGCAGTTACCGATGGAAAACTGCAAACTTCAGTTCCAAATATTTGGAATCATCAGTACCCTGTATATTTCCAGTTATAGTCCAGTCTTCCCCGGACAACATCCATAAACTCATGAGGCCTCATGAGAGCATCATGTTATGATTTCCACGTTTTGTACTCATACGAACATCATGATTTTGTGATCATGAGTTTGTCATGAGGTGTATACATTTAACGTTAAATCATTAAATGATGTCATAATGATTTTCACGTGAAATAGCAAATGTTGCCTGGGACCCGATTGAGAACGATTGCCGAATAGTACAGGCTTCTGTAATGTTTCAATTTCAGTGCACTTGACAGCGTTATGCTATAGGTGGCGCCACATGTTATTTTCTACCACTAACTAAACTTATTAAACGAATAAAGTCGCCTTCTAGGAATACTAGTATTAAAAGGCAGCTGTCTTTATAAGGATATACTACTAGTAATAACTAGTAATTAACTTACTGGTCAGCTAATTCGATACACATTATCGGATTGGTATGGTGAGCCGTAGATATCTGGAGGCTTTAGCCTAGAGGAACTAGTTCCTCCAGTCATCTTGGGGAACATTTCCACTGGGAAGTTCCCAGTGGGAACATCCCGGGGTCCTCAAGTTTTTGAAAATGGACTTGAGTGATGGTTCTAGGGGGTCGATTTTTTCGTTATTTTTTTGGTATCTCTTAGCGTTTTCAAGATATGAGCAAAAAGGTGTGTGTGTGTATGTGATCTTTTTAAGCAGGGTAATTTCCTTTCTTTTTTTAAATTTTAAATTTCGCAGTTAATTTAAAGTTTGCGCATGCGCATTCCGTAGACCGCTGCTAGAACTTCATGACATGATCTCGTAATGACTTTACAATGAGGAGTCATCTGTATGCGTTCATGAAATGATGTCATGACTTCCACGTGAAATAGCAAATGTTGTCCGGGTCAGGTCAATAAAAGAGGCACAGTAAAACGATTTTTGATTGAAAAATACCATTGTAAGCATAAAAAAAAACTTCCTATCCGAGTCGCCTTCTAGGAATACTAGTATTAAAAGGCAGCTGTCTTTATAAGGATATACTACTAGTAATAACTAGTAATTAACTTACTGGTCAGCTAATTCGATACACATTATCGGATTGGTATGGTGAGCCGTAGACATCTGGAGGCTTTAGCCTAGAGGAACTAGTTCCTCCAGTCATCTTGGGGAACATTTCCACTGGGAAGTTCCCAGTGGGAACATCCCGGGGTCCTCAAGTTTTTGAAAATGGACTTGAGTGATGGTTCTAGGGGGTCGATTTTTTCGTTATTTTTTTGGTATCTCTTAGCGTTTTCAAGATATGAGCAAAAAGGTGTGTGTGTGTATGTGATCTTTTTAAGCAGGGTAATTTCCTTTCTTTTTTTAAATTTTAAATTTCGCAGTTAATTTAAAGTTTGCGCATGCGCATTCCGTAGACCGCTGCTAGAACTTCATGACATGATCTCGTAATGACTTTACAATGAGGAGTCATCTGTATGCGTTCATGAAATGATGTCATGACTTCCACGTGAAATAGCAAATGTTGTCCGGGTCAGGTCAATAAAAGAGGCACAGTAAAACGATTTTTGATTGAAAAATACCATTGTAAGCATAAAAAAAAACTTCCTATCCGAGTCGCCTTCTAGGAATACTAGTATTAAAAGGCAGCTGTCTTTATAAGGATATACTACTAGTAATAACTAGTAATTAACTTACTGGTCAGCTAATTCGATACACATTATCGGATTGGTATGGTGAGCCGTAGACATCTGGAGGCTTTAGCCTAGAGGAACTAGTTCCTCCAGTCATCTTGGGGAACATTTCCACTGGGAAGTTCCCAGTGGGAACATCCCGGGGTCCTCAAGTTTTTGAAAATGGACTTGAGTGATGGTCCTAGGGGGTCGATTTTTTCGTTATTTTTTTGGTATCTCTTAGCGTTTTCAAGATATGAGCAAAAAGGTGTGTGTGTGTATGTGATCTTTTTAAGCAGGGTAATTTCCTTTCTTTTTTTAAATTTTAAATTTCGCAGTTAATTTAAAGTTTGCGCATGCGCATTCCGTAGACCGCTGCTAGATCTTCATGACATGATCTCGTAATGACTTTACAATGAGGAGTCATCTGTATGCGTTCAAGAAATGATGTCATGACTTCCACGTGAAATAGCAAATGTTGTCCGGGTCAGGTCAATAAAAGAGGCACAGTAAAACGATTTTCGATTGAAAAATACCATTGTATTAAGTAAGCATAAAAAAAACCTTCCTATCCGAGTCATAAAGATTTTTTTTTATTCAAAAGAAAAAAATTAAAATTAAAATCGTTTAGTGTAAGTTTAAGGCGGTGCCGTGAATTATCTATAAGTCTTACAAAAAAATACTCGGAGCAAAAAATGTTGTAAATTTGGACCTCTTCATTTTCATATAAAACGTTTTTTGTCCTAGGATGCACCGATCTGGAGATATTTTGAAAAATCCGTTTTTTTGTGAAAAACATTTTTAAACAATGAAAAAGTACCAAATAAGTTCAATTTCGCAAAATTGTTTTTTTTAGTTGAGGCATAAACCCTACCCAATAAACTGAAAATCAAAACTCTCTGAATTATTTCCGGGTAAAGCCTCTTTTATTGACCTGAAGACTGGACTATAACTGAAAACCTGCAGGGTACTACTAATCATTAATCATCCTCAAAGTGGGATGGGTTTGCTTAGCTTTATTTGACTGTTTGCTGAAGAATTATAATTCTCCAGCAAACAGCCAGAGAAGTCAGAGCAGTTATATAAGTTCTTATATATTTTATCTATTTGCGTTTTATAATTACGTTTTTGTAGTTTTGGTTTACGTGTTACAATAAGCCTAATTGTAAAACAATCTTGGGATGTTTTTTTGTTAATGAGTTGGTAACAAACAACTGAACCCCACACAAGATATATGTTTTGTGTTGTTTTGTGTGTGATTATGGGCCTTATTTGATTTTGTGTCAGTTAAGTTCAAGTAACTCACCGGTAAGTCCCAAACACTAGAAGTAAAGGTGCGCGGCTGGCAGGATAAAAGAATTTGAGACACCTTTATACAATGGAGTAAATGTTAACTCTTCCTCGTCCAATTTCATTTAAAATAACTCTAAAAATACACTTAAAACTTGAAAAGTTTGTAACGAAAATAGACAAATCAAAATTTTTAATTGTCAGTGTCATTGTTACCAATATAAAATCATTAAATTCCCCATTCCAGTCATTGAAGTTATTCAAATGAAAAGTTGTTATGTCTGAAAGCTATAGCTACAATAGTAGTTTTTCATATCCAATTTGGTAAGTTAATGTATAATTTTTAAATCAGTTTTAAGTTTTAAAACATTATAAATAATAATATTAATAATATTATAAATAATAATAATATAATTAATTTTAATGTACGGCCTTTGTTGTACGTAAGAGTACTGTCTTTTGCTTTAATAGAACTAGATCTACACTCAGAAAGAATTTGTTAACAGTCATGTATCATGTCAATCAGACAAGCTAGTCGTATATTTTTATTGATACAATTACTTGAGGCGGCCAAGAAAGAGTACCGCCATCAAACGACACTCTGTCTTTGTTTTCATGTCTTGTATTACAAGTAATTTATATGACCAGATTTTGGGTGGCTAAATTCCTATTTAATAAGTAACTCAACATAAAGAAACGACAATAAATCATTGTTATTTTTTTGGCAGCAGTATTATATACTTTGTCAATAATTTTAACTCAAGTTACATTTACATTGCATTACAATTTTGTTTAACCTCGTACTATTCTACTTAATTAAGCATCCCCTAATCCAGGACTAGTAGTAGAGGGAACCACCGGCTTTACTTACGCCTTTGCAAGATTAAAATTATTAATTAACTGAAAAAGGCAAATCGGCGCCGGTGAGAATCGAACTCACGCGATTTGGGTAGTAAACTTGTCAAGTACGACGCGGTAGTCCACTACACCAATCCTCCCATTTACCAGTTACTTAACCTTTAACCTTTCTGACAAATTTCCATTCTGTATTAGAAAATTATGAATATGGTTAACTTTTTTGCAAAATTTCAAGGTGTTTGTATCCTACACTGTAAAAACTGCATGTAAAATTATGTAAAAATACATGAATTTACATAGTACGGAATAGTAAATTTACTATTCTGGACTATGCATAATTCATGAATTTATGTAAAAGAATGTAAAATAATGTAAAATAATGTAAAAGAATGTAAAATAATGTAAAAAAAAAATTATATGACTCTGTATAAATAAATAAACAATAATAAACAATAATAATAATAATAATAATTTACATATTTTTACATGATTTTACAATGTCGAGTTATGTTATTTTAAGATGCGCGTGCGCTTTGGACAATAACCAAGAGGCGTCGCATCATGAGACGGACCGTTTAATATTGTTATTGTTAGAGAGATAGCGACGCATGCTGCCAGGTTAAAGTGTTAAAAGTGTAAAAAAAGATAAATATTATTTATGTACGATATTTAAGCTTTATTTGTGGTCTAAAATTTACGTTCATTATAAATTATGATCTTTATCAACCAATAGATCTTTAAAGAAAGATGTAAGCAGTATATACTCGTACTAAGGTCCAAATCGTTTGGTTTATTAAACCAAATGAACTTCACGCTACGGTATTTCAAAAAAGCTTTAACACAGAGACTTGTAATTTGGAACCCACATTTTCTAAGTAGTAAATATTTTTTTCCAAATTTCAAGTCCAAATCATTCTGGACTATGTAATTTTTAGCGTTCCCGTCTATGCAAAATATTACCATTCTGGACTATGTAATTTTTACCGTTCCGGTCTGTGCAAAATATTACCATTATGGACTACGTAATTTTTACCATTCCGGTCTATGGCAACATATTACCATTTACGGAATATGTAATTTAATGTAATTTATTTTTACCGTGTACTCTACAACAAGTTCTTTATAACTGTGTTGTGATAAAACTGTACCTATTTCAATATTATATATATATACAAAATTCAGTATGTTTGTGAAAAGCTGCTAGGCCTTTTTATGCGTAACTATGTAATTCAAAAACTATAACCAACAAACAAGGTCCGTTTCTGGTGAAAGTATACATACTCGTTTAAATAAGCAGAAAAAGGTTTTTATTTAAAATTGGGTATAGTAAATTTGAGATGGTCATAGCTTGTTTTTAGATTCGTTTCTCATAATTTCCGACACGTAGAAATGCGTGGAAGAACACTTTAGTCCCAACATAACATGGAATTCAAAAACCAACAGCAGTTTAAAAAAGCATTTATAGACACGATAAATTTGGTATAAATATTTTCTAGCGGCCTTAACAACACCTGAGAACTACCACTAGAAAAAGAAGAATTTGAAACTTTCGAACGGAATGAGATATAAACTTCAAATTTAAAATATTTATATCACACAATAAAAGCTATCATTTGCCATATTTTTAAATTTTTTATTCGGTAAGGCGGCGCCATGGGGGCAATGGGGGATAATATTTTAAATGGCACCCTAGGTCTTGTGATACGTCATTTTAAAAATCTTAAAATTCTCTATTTAACTGTGTAACTATTAAAATAAAAAAAAATATACATATATATAACTAAAATAAAAATAAAAATGACTAAATATCTTCCCCTTTCTCCCCAAAAGTACCCAAAACACTGACCGCATTACCCCTTTGTATTTCTACACTCAACCTTTCCCTAAATTACATGCCCTCATAAGGATTATGTGAAGTCTGATCCAGTTTATGGCAAACTTCGTTCAAAAGTTTTTTAGTGATAGGTCCAAAAGTACCAAATGTTTCGATTGTGATAGGGTAGAAAAGATAGTTTGAAGAAAGTAAAATGAATTTATTAATTTTGCGACGCTCAGCCTTTTCAGTGGCCGCACCGGGACGATTGGCGCTCTCAGGTATGTTGGAAAATGCCAATATTATTATACAAATGCATTTAGCAAGAAAAAAAGTGTAACTATTTATTTTTTAATATTTTTTTTTGAAAATCCCTTATGCGAGAGTAGCATAATACGTTTTAGATATTAGTCACTACATTCTATTTCAGACACGGAGAATATATTGGTACATTAATGTTTTTAGTACCGCAGCTTTATATTATAAACCAGTATGCACAATATATCTTTTTATTCGATTGATTCTAAAAGAGACACTTTTTGTTCATGTTTTACGGGCGAAAAGTTGAACTTTGTGGCCCTAGGGCCTAAACATTTTCTTCGCCCGCTAACTGAAGCTTGTTATTTTTAAGTTTTTTAAAAGAAGATGCTTTACCTTTACTGTAATATTTATAAAGAAATATGACCTTTTGGTCACTTTTGGTCTTGAACTAACTGTTCTTTTTGACCAGATACAGTTATTATAATCATTTCATACAAAATAAAAATTTCTTCTATAACATAACTTCAAAATATATGTTAACCGATTAATCTGTATTCATACACCAAAATAAATTACAAACACAAAGTTTCTGTAAAATCAATTTCAATATATAGGTATAATATTCATAGAACAGTTCAGAAGTATTACTATTTTCATAATAGACACATTTTAACAGAAATTAATCACAAGCTATAGCTTTTTTAATTTGAAAATGAAACCGCACGCAAAAGTAACAATTTAATTGTTTTTTTAGCGATTTGATTGGATAGCAATAGAGCTCTATACAACTAGAATTATGAAACAAAAGACGTCTACCCTATTTCTATCTCATTTGTGCTACACTTTCCAGCCAACCAAATAAATACTTTATTTGTTTTTCATACAACAAATACAGTATTTATTTGGTTGGCCGGAAAGTGTAGCAGTGAGCGGCACCAACGAACATAGCTAATGTGAATCTGTAGAATAAGATAATTCTACTAAAATTTAGATGGCGCCAGTAATTTCTTTAATAAAAATATTATAGTTACACTTTTCGCCCGGCCAAGTAAATATTGTATTTGTTCAACAAAGAACAAATACAGAATTTGTTTGGTTGGGTGGAAGTGGGAGTGTATGTATGTCGTCTATCCTTTTTGGGTAGAACTTTTGTCCCTGTCTAATGTAACGGGAGAAATCTCCATTTGTCATGGATATCTAGATAAGTAATAAGACACTAAAAAGAAATACTTTTTGCAATTTAAAATTAAGTATATTTTAATAATTAATTATAATTAGTAACAATCGAATAAAAGATATTGTATAACACACGGATAAAAACTTAAATTTCGATTTCGTAGGTTTATTACCCTCGGGCCGGCCCGATCGGCCGGCCCTCGGCTTCTAAAAACCTACCCAATCGAAAAACTTAACTTTTTGCCCTTGTATCATAAATAACTATTTTATGCAAACTATAAGTATATCACTTACTCATTTTATTTATAAAAGCTTTACATAGCTTTCTGTTTTTCTGGTTTGAATATAGTAAAAGGCCTATAAATTTATTAAATAAATGTAAAATGAATAATATTAATTAACATTAGATTGTATATTTAACAAGGAAATAATTAATATAACATTGACGCCAATCGTTTAAATATTTATCTACATGTAATTTGCTTTTTAACTTCAAAGTTTAAGGTTATAAGTGCAGTACGTCTAAATATATTATAATTTATTATTATACAGTAGGTATTATAAATTATATAATTCAATAATTGAAATATTGCCTTTTTGTCATAATTCACAATAGTTTTTGTGAAATTATAGATTTTTATTTAAAATTATAGGGTAATATTCATATTTTATAACTGAACACACTAGTTAGAAGTGATCTTTTTTTTACAGTAAAAAAATGATTTCATTGTACGCCGTAAAAAAAATTTAGTTAGCAAAACCACCACTGGCGGCAGCACTATTTGACTTTGATGGCAGCCATACTTCAAACTTGTTTGATTAATATGTAAACAGGTGCTTGACTCGAGATTCTGTGCAAAAACCTTGTGTGAAATTGATTAAAAATGATTGAAAAAGAATATATGGTTTATACACCTACAAATCTCTCCGAAGTTGCAAATGCTAGATTAGACAAGTAAGCATCGATATCGCGAAATTAGCTAAGGAGGGTTTAAGTTTATTTCGAAAGGGTTTTATTGGACTATTTTAATAAAAAAAAAAAACATACTTTATTACTGAATAAATTAAATTCAAAAATTAATATTTAAAAATATATACAGTGCGGTCCAAAAGTCACCCCCCCCTCTTAACTTTTGAACGAGTTGAGATATCGATTTCAAATTTAGAACTCTTAAATAAGACAACTTAAACTATCTTTAAGCAATTATTTTTTTAGCACCAAAAACTGAAAAAGTCCAAACCATAAAAAACATGTTTAAAAATTTTAAAAATATATGGTTATATAGGGAATTTTATAGGCTTTAAAATGATGTATCACACCACCCCCCTTTCCATTGAAAAAAAATCCCCCCATGCCCCCCTGCCCACATTTTAAGAGCTAAAAGTATCAAATATATGCTTAAAGATAGTTTAAGTTGTCTCATTTAAGAGTTCTAAATTTGAAGTCGATATCTAAACTTGTTCAAAAGTTAAGAGGGGGGGGGGGTGACTTTTGGACCGCTCTGTATATAGGATGCTTGAAGAAAAAATAGTATAATTCACTCAGAGGAAAAGTACTTTTTTTAACTCGTCTGTAGTTTTCGAACTCCGCTTCGCGTCGTCCTTAAATTTTACGGACTAGTAAAAAAAAGCTTCACTTTTCCTCTTAGTAAAACAATATGCTATTGTCTTAATTTAAATATTATAATTTTAAAACTAATCGTTTTCTGAAAAAATTTAAATGTAAAAAAAATTAAAAAAATATTTTTTTATTTTCAGTAAATGTGATATTTAATGGCACATCTTTTATTGCCCGTCTCACCGTTAAACCTTACTTTTACTTGATAAAACAAAATACTCGTTTAAAATATATATATAATATATATTGTAACAGAGTGGTCACCCTGTATATATTGAGTATTTATATTTTTATTTTTATGGTTATTGAACGTGACATAGCATTGTTCTTAACGGGCGGTTTGCTGTTTATTTTTACAGATGCTAATATTATTAGTATTTGGGAAGCTTGCAT
>CAUEHQ010000721.1:0-56548 GCA_958510825.1 Brachypterus glaber | reverse complement strand
CAGACAGACAGACAGACAGACAGACAGACAGACAGACAGACAGACAGACAGACAGACAGACAGACAGACAGACAGACAGACAGACAGACAGACAGACAGACAGACAGACAGACAGACAGACAGACAGACAGACAGACAGACAGACAGACAGACAGACAGACAGACAGACAGACAGACAGACAGACAGACAGACAGACAGACAGACAGACAGACAGACAGACAGACAGACAGACAGACAGACAGACAGACAGACAGACAGACAGACAGACAGACAGACAGACAGACAGACAGACAGACAGACAGACAGACAGACAGACAGACAGACAGACAGACAGACAGACAGACAGACAGACAGACAGACAGACAGACAGACAGACAGACAGACAGACAGACAGACAGACAGACAGACAGACAGACAGACAGACAGACAGACAGACAGACAGACAGACAGACAGACAGACAGACAGACAGACAAAAAAAAGGAAAGGGGGGAGGAAGAAAACCCGATGCTGAAGGCACCTTCCTCAGTGGGGGAACCACTGAAGAACCACCACCCCCAGGCAGCGGTGAAGCCATCTGCCTAGGCATCTTTCAAAAACATGTCACCCGTTCCTTTTTGTTTATACTCGTTTCCTTTATTTGATATAAATTACAAACATTTACAAATAGCCTTAATCACAAACTTTGGTGGAGTAGAACCTACACAAAGGATTACCCCAGCCCACTTAAAATTTGCGGAAAACCGCAGGAGGTACCGTAACCCTCCTGAAAACACCACACAACACTACACAAATACAAACTTATTATACGCGGGCACTTAACTTCTAAACCAACTGGTGATGATTGTCAGTCCTATATTCGTCCGCAATGAAATTCTTGATTAAGTCGATCCTGCCGACATCATGTAGGTCCTCCACAATTGATTCTGGGTCAATAACCCCCAATAGCCGAATAATATCTCGTCTGGGTTCCTCGAACATTTGGCATGTTTGTAACCTATGTATGGGATCGTCGTTTACTCCACACTCTATGCAATCACCGCTGACGTCTTTGCCTATTCTCTTCAAATGTGCTCGGAAGTGGCCATGCCCTGTCAGGATTTGAGCCAATTCCCTATCCAGCTGAAAATTATTGTTTAGCCTTCTGTGAATACTGGGAAAAAAAGTGTATGTAACTCGGCCCTGAGTAGCTTCATCCCATGCTGCCTGCCAGAGTTCCAGAGTTTCACTGGCAAGTATTTCTTTAGCTTCTGCTCTGGTCATACCGGGTTCTAAACGTAAGGTGCCGTGTGTAGCACTTTGACTTGCTCTGAGTTTTCGTTTGGCCTCTAATTCTGATAAGGTTAGGGTTAATGGCGGGATTTTTGCGAGAACGCATGCTGCATGATATGAGGTTGAGCGATATGTTCCGGCTATGACTCTGGCACAGGTGCCACTGACACTATCTATTGCCACTTTAGCTCTTGCATGTGCGGCATACTCTCCCCAGATAGCATAGCCATAATTAACCATTGGTATGGCTGCGCGTTCATATATGATCCGTAAGGCTGTATCAGGAGGATTGAATAGGGCTCTTGTAAGGCTTTTCAGTTGAAAAAAGAAGCTCTTGGCTTTTTCAGCTGCCTGCTTAATATGCGCCGAGAAATTACGCTTGGTGTCAAGGATAATTCCAAGGTACCTTGCCTGCTCTACTCTTTTCATTACTCTGCCATATAGCCTAATACCTGGTTTCCGAACCAGTTTCGGCCCAAATAAGAGAAAACATGACTTGTCGGCAGAGAAACTGAGTTTGTTTTCTGAAGCCCATTCTGTTATCAAGGCTAAATCGTGGTTTGCTCTGGCTTCCAACTGGGTTCTAGAATCCGCACTAACTACGTAGGCCAGGTCGTCTGCGTAGGCCACCAACTCTCCGTGGGCTAGTGGAATAATCAGAAGCCTTTTTAGAGCAGAATTCCAGAAAGTTGGACCCATGACTGATCCTTGGCCGCACCCCTTTTCTATGGTTTTATTTACCTCAACTCCTCCATACGCGAGTACGGAAACTCTGTCCCTGAAGTAATTTTTAATAATTTTAAGTAGGCCATTCGGGATATTGGAATCAGCAAGTGAAAGAAGAATAGAGGGCCACCAAACATTGTCAAATGCCCCCATAATATCTAGTAGTACCACGATTTTGTATTTTCCTTGCTGATTGTCGAGGGCGGTTAGAGTGGCGTTACATGCGCTAATGGTACTTCTACCCCTTACGAAGCCATGCTGGTTTTCTCCATATAGATTGCCAGTTTCTTCCAGCCTAGACTTAATTACTCGTTCAAGTAGCTTTCCGACAAAAGAAAGCAGAGTAATAGGTCGGCATCCTTCAATACCTTCTTTTGTGCTTCCTGATTTTCTTATCATTATAATTCTTCCTTCTTTCCATACTTTGGGAAAATATCCATGTTCCAAACAGTGATTAAATATTCTGGCCAAGAAGTTATCTAAAATTGGACAAAGCACTTTTAGTAGCACAACTGGGATATTATCAGGTCCTGGAGTCTTTCTGTTGTTCAGTGCTCTAATAAACATGACTACCTCCTCTCTGGTTACCTCCCTAATGTCTGCCTCATTTGTAGTAATAAATCTAGCCCTTAACCTAAGTTCGGTCTGTTGGTCGGTGTCCTCTTCCGCTTTATCCTCTTTTACCCATCTATCAATTATTCTCTTAGCAGTCTCTTCTCGTTCTTCTGTGTACTGTCCGTTCTCAATCTCTATGGTGGATTCAATAGATTTGGACCCTAGTTTTTTTGTGGTCAACTTGTAGGGAAGACTCCAGGGGGAAGTATTTAGTTCAGTGGTAACAAACTTGTTCCATGATTTTAGTCTCACTGTCTCAATCTTATATAAGTGAGCCTCTTTGGCGGATTCGTATGCTTCCCTAAGCCTTTCTCTTTCCTCTCCTCTTGCTCTTTGAAACGCTTTTCGGGCTGAATGAAGTCTTCTTTTGCTCTCCTCCGTTTGTTCATTCCACCAGGTGGGTTTGGATGTAAAGCATTTTTTCTTACGAAAACAGGTATCAGTGATGTTTTGTAGAAGCTTTGTGAAATTATTAGCTGCTGCGTCTAGTGCTACGCTATCTCGAATGGGAAAGGTATTTTCAATTTCTTCTATTCCTCTTACTGCCATTTCCAGAGCAAGATTCCGGTCTAGATTAGTTTTGCTTCTAACCCACTTATATTTAAGACCAGATGCCGAGTTTGTAAATAAGTTAAAAGTTATTAACCTATGGTCGCTACCTGTACTATCAGAGTGTACTTTCCAATCAGTAATTTTATGCATTCCCAGGTCTGTTGTTACTGTGACGTCTATATTACTGGTTCCATGTACATTACTGAAGGTTCGAGGAAATCCAGGTAGGTTAACAACATGTAGGTGTCTTTCCGAAAGGAATTCGGATATTTCGTTACCCCTAGCATCATTTCTGTCTGAGTTCCACAGGATGTTGCGAGCATTTGTGTCAATTCCTATCAATATAAGTGAATCAGAGATTCCTAAGAGCGCTTGACTGAGTCCATTCAGGTCCGGAGCAATATCTCTTTGAGAATTGATAGGCGGCCAATATGCAGAAATAACAGTAAAGGCAAAGTTTCCACAGCTGACTTTGACAACACATTGCTTGTCAGACGTGTGCTGTTTGACAAGTAGTCCATCAAGTGTGGGATTGAGTAGAATAACCGCGGCTCTAAACTCATTATCTGTACTAGCAAATACCTTGAATTTGCCACAGTGTGGAATATAGTAGGCTCCTTTATTTCCTCGTTTCCTGTACGGTTCTTGGATAATGAGTACGTCAATTTTTTGGTCGATAGCTGATGTAATCATGTCGGAGGTGGCTGTAAAACACTTTTGCAGGTTGACTTGTCCAAATCTTAGAGAGCCCATAGTATTGAAAGTAGTTTCAATTAGTTCCGTAATCCGTGTTTTCGACTTGCTCGTGCAACCTCCTCTTCATAACTCCACACCTGTTAGATCCAGCGATATGTTTAACATCATCCCTCATGTTTCTAATATTGTTATATGACGTGCACAAAGTACAGACAGCTATATCGGGTTTGTCCTTATTAGGGCATGTGTTCGACTGGTGCTTATCCAGGCAATATTTACAGGCTGGATCGTGCTTTGAGTCATCGCACTTGGAAGCAATATGGCCAAACTTTAGGCACCTGAAGCACTGTGAAACACGAACATGATCCCGTACCCCACAAGTGTGCCACTGAATACCTAATTTTTCGCGTGCTAGAAGGGCAACTCTCGCTGTCGGATCAACCTCCACTACCCAATGAACAAAATGTTTGCCGCGGCTACCAAACTTATATATGGGTTTAATAGATCCAATGCTAGTATCAGGAAAGTTTTCTTCCTTAATTGCTGCCTCTAATTCATTTTCAGCTATACCAACGGGAACATTAAAGATAGCTAATCTTGGCTTAAGCTTATCCAATTGACTAGCGCTAACCTTGAGATCTGTAATTTCTTTGGCTTGCATGATTTCTGACGTTCTGTTGTTGTTTGACTCGATTACGACACCGTCTCTATTTTTATAAATTTTGGGCCTTTCTAGTCCAAGCTTACTGGGAACTACGTTTTTCACAATTTGTTCCTTAAGTTGATCTGGGGTAACATTTGGATCTTCCGGCTTTAAAAGGACTCTATAGGACTTAAGGGGCACAGTGTTTTTCCCAGTAGGCATAGATACCTTGGAAACGTTTTTTTTGGCGGCAATTTGGCTATACGCAGGTGCAGTACTGGATTGCAATGAATTTTTAAAATCGGTAATGGCTGCGTCTTGTGATGCACTTTGATTTTCAATGGTATTCTTAATTTGTTTGATTTCTAGTAACAAGTTACCTTGATTACTTAAAACCTGACACACAAGCTCCCCATAGACATCCGTGATGGCTGCATTTAATTTTTGGATTAAACTATGCATACCAGACCTAACTTCAAGCACATTATCTCTTTTAAGTCCACTATTCTTCGATTCCATCAGCTTTGTTAAACCAAAAACATTGCTTAGTTTTGAAGAAAGACTCGTGCTTTCTTTACTCTGGCCGGGGCTACCCTCCTTTCTTCTACGCTTCGATCCAGATACAGGCGATACGTTATCATTCAACCCAGCAGTAGCAGCAGCAGTAGCAGCAGCTAAGGCAGCAGCAGCAGCAGCAGTCGCAGCGGCTGCAGCCCCTGGCTCCTCATTCATTTTCTCTAATATTTCCGCAGATGAAGAACTGGATGGAATATCACTTGCATTCAACACTTGGTTTTCTGCGGGATCAGGTGGTTTTGGGTCCTTATTTGGGGGGGCCATCTTTCTATATAGCTTGCCGAATTTTAAAACGCGAAATAAGTGACTGCAACGATGCAGCAGACACGAAACCTGTGGTTAGTACCGGTACCACTGGAGACCCAAACGAGTGTATAGTAACGAAACTTCGGTACTATACTTCTGCTATCCTGATACCTTAAATGTCTAAATAGTTAATAAAACGTCCTTATCTACTATGTATTTACAACTTAGGTCTATATTATATATACAAAAGTCCTTAACGTTGATATTGCACTATACTATAGGAGTCCTGTCTCTGTTCATATCAGTCTTGCCTATTGTGGCTCACAATTTTAAAACGACGAACAATCGGTTAAATGGCGCAGCGACAGCGCTCCGGGCTACCAGTCCGACGGTCCGAGGTTCAGTCCTCGGCAGGACCGCAAAACTTTTTTATTTTCGTTATATCAGTCTTGCCTATTGTGGCTCACAATTTTAAAACGACGAACAATCGGTTAAATGGCTCCGGGCTACCAGTCCGACGGTCCGAGGTTCAGTCCTCGGCAGGACCGCAAAACTTTTTTATTTTCAGAAGAAAATAAAATTTTCGCGTGCACTACGTTGGCCCCAAATTAACTTTGGATTTATCGAAGCACTAGCACTACACTGGAATATAACCTCAAAAACACAGAGCAAAGAACAACACGTCTGCTCTCGACGGCTGCCAGCGCAAGAGAGAAACAGACAGACAGACAGACAGACAGACAGACAGACAGACAGACAGACAGACAGACAGACAGACAGACAGACAGACAGACAGACAGACAGACAGACAGACAGACAGACAGACAGACAGACAGACAGACAGACAGACAGACAGACAGACAGACAGACAGACAGACAGACAGACAGACAGACAGACAGACAGACAGACAGACAGACAGACAGACAGACAGACAGACAGACGGACCGACATACAGACCTACAGACAGACAGACAGACAGACCGACAGACAGACCGACAGACAGACCGACCGACAGACCGACCGACAGACAGACCGACAGACAGACCGACAGACAGACCGACAGACAGACCGACAGACAGACCGACAGACAGACCGACAGACAGACCGACAGACAGACCGACACACAGACAAAAAAAGGAAAGGGAAGAGCCCAGCACTCAAGGTACCCCACAATGTAAAAAGACCATGGTGGCCACCCCAGGAGAAGTGAAGCTAACTATCCGGTCTCTTCCAAATTTTGATACCCTTTCCTTTTTGCTGCATTGCAGCTATTGTTGCCTTTATTATTAAATTTTATACAATATATAAAAGCGAGGTAGGTAGAATACCTTCGAAAATGCCCTAACCCACTTAAATTTTGCGGCTACGACGCGGGAAGTATCGTAACCCTCCCGTAAAATCTTCTTTAAACATAAACCCTCTCACTAGAACACTGCTCACTTTCACTAACACTATTTTCGCACACACTATTACACATCTTCCAGAATCTTACAGAACTGTGTCCTCTGGAAGTATAAAGTTTTTTAGGAGATCAAATTCACCAACTTCACAAAGATCTCCAACCAACCGCCCAATATTAATATTATGTCCCAAGACTTGAACCACGTCAGCTCGTTGTTGGTTGAACTATATACATGATTCAATTCTGTGAATTGTATTGTCTTCAATGTTCGGACCACACGTAGGACAATCACTGGACTCAGATTTTCCCACAAGTTTAAGGTGTACCCTAAAGTGGCAGTGACCGGTGAGTACCTGAATAAGTTCCTTATCAAGTTTAAGATCTAACTTAAGTCGTTGGTCTATATTGGGAAAGAACTTGTGTGTAGTCCTACCAGTGCCTGTGTTGTTCCATAGCCTTCCAGAATATAGTTTCTTGCAGTTTAATGTAAAGTGGGGGGATTTGAGCCAAAACACATGAAGCTTGGTAAGAGGTAGAATTGTAAGTGCCTGAGATAACCCGAGCACATAAACCGCTGACAGTACCTAGTGCCTTCTTGGATCTGGCATTATTTACGAAAACTCCCCATAAATCAATACCATAAGTGACCAAAGGAATGGTTCCTCGTTCATAAATGGTCCGAAGTTCTTTTTCTGGTGGGTTTAAAAGCATTTTGATAAGAGATCTTATGCTATGAAAGGAGGCCTTGGTTTTATCTGTTATGTATTTTATATGGGCAACGAAGTTCCTTCTTGAGTCAATTATAATGCCGAGATGTTTGGCCTCCTCTACTCTACCTATCATCCGACCATATTGCCTGTGCAGGAGCTCTAATCAGTTTCTTTCCAAACAATATATATTTTGATTTTTCCTTGGAAAACTGAAGTTTGTTTTAATTGGCCCAATCAGTAATTTTCTCCGTCCGAATTTGCCCTTATTTCTAATTGAGTTCGGGTATCACCGCTTACCACATAACCAACGTCATCATATGCGTATATTTCGCCAAAATCGAGTGAAATATTAAAAAGTTTTTAAGGGCTTTGTTCCATAAAGAAGGTCTAGACACTGACCCTTGAGCGCAAACCTTTTCAAGCTGTTTACTGACTGTAACTCCAGTATATTTCAGGGTAGAAACTCGGTCTTCCAGATAACTTCTTCTAACAGCATTAAGAGTTTTTTTGAGATTCCGTCTTCTGCCAGAGAAAATAATAGTTGGCCACCACACATTATCAAATGCGCATTTGATATCCAGCATTACAAGGGATTTGTATTTATATGGTTGGTTGTCGACAGCTTGTAGAGTGGCTTCAATAGCGAATATTGTACTTCTGCCTTCAACAAATCCGAACTGCCTCTCACCATATGGCATCTCCTGACCGTCTTCAAGTCTGGACTTGATTACCTTTTCTAGTAGCTTGCCAAGAAGTGACAGCAGAGTTATTGGTCTGTGAACTATAATACTGATTAGAAATGAAAGAAGTCTTCATCAGCGATTTACCATGAAGACTCCAAAAATTGGATTATGCATCAATCATGCTCAACACGAATTTCTTCAAAACACAATTTTTGATGAAAAGGCCAAAAAAGTCCCCTTATAAACAAATTCACCCAGTTTAATTAAATAGTTACAACAGGTTTCTGTTACCATCGGTAATGAAGCGTTTGCACTTGGGCAGAACGAACGTTTTCATTTGAGAGTTTAGTGTAAATATATGATAAATAATAAATAATAAGCCAAATAAGCCCGATTCTAGAAGATTACAAAGAAATATCACTTAAAATGTGCGCTATACTGTTTATATTACAAAACTACAATAGCTTCTGTTTCACTGTAATTATATCTTTAAAATTACTTAGCCAAACAAGAATACCGCGTTCTAAACAAATGAATTCTTATCTAATTTTAAAATTAATTGGTCCTAGGTAGAAGTATTATAACAAAATCCTATGTACTAACCCGAGAACCAATATATGAAATGCCTGTAGATTTCTGAATCCAAAAATATCAGTGTTTGGGAAACACGGTTTTGATCTACCCTTATTGCAAAAAATTACCGCCAGCGGTAAGATCAAAGGAGCATCATCAAGGTAGGAATTCTTGCTTTCCAACAGTCCTCTAAAATAACCTTTGCTCCCACTTATTCATATAATAAAGACTACATATTTTCTCTCGGGGTGTGCATCCAGACAGTGCAGCACCCAATTTATGTTCAAAATTATTCTTAAATATTTTGTTGGAAGACATTCCTACCTGTTATTTTTTCAACAGACTTAATCTAGTTTGCCTAAAAAAAAATCAAAAGTTTGAAAAAGTGCTAAAGATATAGTTTAGACCTTCCTCATGAACGTATTAAAAGTCCCCAACGATTGAAGGTAAGCTCGCGCCTCTATATATCTTGATTTTAAGGTACACTGTGGATTTTTTTCCAAATAACTTCTAAAGTCAATTAAAAAAAATAGAGAAAATAAGCAAAAATTATGAAGATAATTTGGTTTTTAGGTAAACTTTTGGATTTGGATTTTATTGCCCACCTGATGCTCGAGAAATCACATAAAACGTAAATTCTACATCTAGTTCAAGCAAATATTCTAGTTTATTTCATCTAGAAAAAAGTACACTGTCATTTAAATAGTAAATTTCATAATGACTATACCGGTTATTTCAGGAAGTAGGTTAACCACCCTTAACTTTTTTATTTTTTTAGATAGAATCGTGAAGTTTTTAGGAGCAAGATTATATATAATTTAGAATTTTTTGACATAGTTAGAATTTTTTTGGCACTTTCGGTTTCGCCGAAAATGAATCGAACTTTCAAAATCAATTCTGGAAACAAGCATGTCACTTGTCACTTTTTGACAGGTCATGTCATTTTTTATTTAAATTGTTTATTGTAAATCTAGTGTTTTAATGCCAAGTTTTTCCAAATAAACTATTAATGTGTGGTATCAAAACGTCCGCAAGAAAATTTTCTCTCATTTTAACCTAATGAGCTACCCTCTTTCCCTATGAAAAAAATTACTTATGGACCAAAGTATGATTTTGGAACTTTTAAGAGAAACCGTATTTTTCTTAAGATACTAGACCAAAAATTAAGCGAATAAGCTAATTTAAGTCACTCCAGATTTAAAATAAAAATTTATATAAAAAATTACATGACCTGTCAAAAATTGACAAGTAACAAATACTTAGAATAGAATAGAATAGAATATGGTTTATTGCTTTAAAGAAAAAAAATAATAATACAATGAAATTAAAATAGAAACAACTAAGCAAACGGTACACATTCGACTGAGTCGATCTTCCATGTGTCCTACATAATTTACTTAAACTAGATACATATACTAAAATAGAGAAATAAATGTAATACTTGTTCTCAATAATTTCTGAATCGAAATATGTAAAAACATACAGGGTATTCTATTTAAAAATCTAAGTTACGATTCATTTCCGGCGAAACCGGAAGTGTCAAAAAAATTCCAACTATGTCAAAAAATCCTAAATTATACATAATATAGCTCCTGCAAATTTCAAGAACCTACCTAAAAAAATAAAAAAGTTAAGGGGGTTGAACCTTCATGAAACACCCGGTATAATTGTTGGGACCTCTATTTAATAAACATTGAGATGTCGCCATTGTGCATATTCCATCAAAAGAGCCAGAATATAATATTCTAGCAAAGTATGCCAGAATCTACATTTTCTGCCATTAAAAATCATTTAAGAATGAAACTATATTACAAAAATAAAATACAAATTAGTAAAGTATCCCACGGTATAGGTACTAGGCTCATGACTAAAAATAATTTAACTGTACCAAAAACTTTATTTGCTACTACACAAAAGCATATATCATATACTACTCCAAAGATTATCAATTTATTACCTCCAGAATTCAAATCAAAAATTTGTATAAAACACTTAAAGAAACCTAAAAAAGAAATTAGATTCCTGGATAATCGAAAATTATGGTAAAATCTGTGAACAATTACCCTGGTTTCGGACGTAACTAGCGTATCGATACATCATGACTAGCTAGGTTTGGACTTTTTAAAGTTAGAAATTTAATTAATTAACAAGTGTTTAATGTAATTTTATAAAATTCACCAATTATTGTGTATATTATGTATGTATATAACTTAGTAGAAATGTCCCATATAATTATAAAAAAAAACTAATGCAAAAATAGCTATTAAGAAAAGAAATTAAAATTAATGTAATTAATAACAAGTGCACACATAGACAAAGTTCATCGTATACTATAAAATTGTACAAAACTATTTATATCTAAAACTATTTATAATGTTAACAAAGGAAAAAACATGTACATTGTACAAGTTAATAAAATTATTATAAATTATTTAAGAATGATGATTTAATGTACTCGTAGAAAAGTATACAACTGCGAAAATATCCTGAAAAATATTAAGACAGTGAACCCTTAATGCGCGTATCAGGGAAAGTTCGAGTGTGTGTGTTACGGGGGGGGATAGCCAAAACATAAAATTTTTACAACTTTTTATAACTCGGGAACCAGGGTATAAAGTGTTTGAATTTTGGTACAATTTGCGTTACGTAACACTTGCACGTTCCCTAACTCGTAAGTCTTTCTTTTTTAGTAGCACTTATAGTAATGCTTTAATTAAGTTGTAGAGTGTGTTCTCGTGTAAAAAAGAGTTTACGAAACAACATTTACACTTTAAAGCTAAATAAAAAATAAGCTCCTAATAATGCGGAAAGTGCTTTTACAAATAATTACATAAATAATGAGATTTATGTATAAAACATATACCCAACGAGAGCTTAAACCAACTTTAGAAAAATGCCACCAAGAAAGCTTTTAAGCTTTTTAGCAACCTGTTGCTTAACAGCTCAATATTTAACATCTAGGTATAGAACGCCATCTGTATTTAAGGTCACATACTCTAAATGTTTTCCTAATCTGTATATCTAGGTATTTTGAAACGAAACATTTCTCTTTAGATGTTGGAAACTTTTTTTGTAGATACCAGTTTTATACATCACTATATTTGGTTCATTTAGGAATAAAATACTAAAGTTTTCTGCACTTATATTTTAAGGAAGATTTGTTTAAAATCAATAGATATGTTCCTTTAGTACCGTTAAATAAATTAAAAATACTTATAAATCAATTAAAAATGCCTATATAAGTAGTCCATAAAAATATATACCCACAGTAGATCAGTTTGTCTACTAATAACTGAAAATATAAACCTATATAAAAAAAATATTTTTATCGTTAAATAAGCCCTGAAGATATATAATTTTTCGCATTCACTACTCGCAGTTGGAGGTAGACTTTTTCCTGGTGAACTTTTAAGTTAAAATTCATTAAATTGTATTAGGATATTTTTATTTTTTGCTAAATAAAATTTTTCCATTTTGGTAATTTTCCAAAAATTACGTAAATATCACGTTTTTTTCAAGTATATAAAGTTTTGGCCCCCTATAATCTTTTTGTTTTTGGTCCAAATTTGGTACAATTTAACTTTTTAATAACAACAACACTGCTCTACAAAAAAATGTCTCTACAAAAAAATGTTTTTTGTTTGTTTGTCAGGGAGCTTTTAGTTGCATCTGGCATCGATTCTCTATTAGTGGGGCTCTAAGCCAAAAAATGCGGATTTAAAATATCTTTATTCGTTTGTTCATTATAGGCTTCTAAATTCAAAAATTTTGTTTTTTTTTTCGATATATTTTTTATAAATAGTAAAGATGCGACTCTTATTTTTATAAGCAATACTAACATAAATGTCCGATTTATAAAAATAAAAAAAGTTTTTTGATTTAGTCCAATGACGGGGATTTTACCAGAGGTTATCGAAAAAAACCCAAAAATTTTGAAATATCATATTTTATTTATTTTTTGGAGAGCAACACGATAAATTAAATTTATTAAAAAAAAAACAAAATGAAAAAATAAAATAAAAACTTTTTCTCCTTGCTTTTATTAACATTATAATGACATTAAATAAACATAAAATAATTCGAAATATTGTTGTTCTGCTTTCAACAACCGTAAAATCTGCGTTACTGAATTAAATCTAAAACTTTTATTATTTCTACAAATTTCACATGTGCTTATAAAAAACAAACGAATAAAAATATTTGAAATTTGCTTTTTTTGGCTTAGAGCTCTATTAATAGAGAACCAATTCACAGTGAAAAGAAAACTAATTGAACCTTAATTATTTTTTTACTACAACTATAAGCAAAAAAATCACTATTCGTTATATCTCAAAAAAACGAGCTGATAGAGGAAAACGAAAAAAGGTTCAGGAATCAGCGCATGAAATATAGCCAGATGCAACTAAAATGGTGTGAAAATTTTTGTGTGTTGAGCAGTGTAATCTTTCCTCTTCTTATTTTTCGGTCATTTTTTTTTTTTTTAATTCAGCTTTACTGTCCTTACCAAAATTGATTTTTCCTAGAAATTTAAAATCGATCTAATCTTTTTCGGGTTATACTATAGAAAAAAAGCGGACAGACGGACGGACATTAAACGTTATTTAGAATTGTACCTGATGTAAAATTATGAGGCAACAGACAGGTCAGAGCTGAAATACTGCAACTCCTTGGTTTTTAACAGTAAAACTTTTTTATTAATTATTTGTTTTATTAATTATTCGGTTAAATTTTTTAAAAATTAATACGTTATTAAATATTACGATATGGTATTAGTAAATAAAATAAAGAATAAGTTAAATTAGTAAATATTTATTAATAAATAAAATACTTGTTTTTAAAATAATTTATTAAACACAACCACAACAGATTTCTTATAATAAAACCTTTATTATTATTGTAACAAAAATTATTTTTAACTGATTCTATTAGGAATATGTAGGTAATTTCTATTTAATTTTAGTTTAAATAAATTTAGTTTAAATAATTGTCTACCTTTATTGTCAGTTCACCTGACTTTTGCTAAGAAACTCTTAAAATTGTCTACTATTTTACAGTTTTAAACGATCTTGTACCAATTTTACTACAATGAGGTTTGAACAGTTTTATTTAACTCTGGATAAAGTTTATGATCAAAAGCCAGTTTTTCAATGCGTGGCCTAATTAAATAAATTGAAAAGCTGTAGATTATATTTCACAATAATATGTTTTATGTGCTTCAAAAAAAAATTAAAATTATTAATTTTTAAACAATATTTATTTATTTTATCAAAACATTATCATTATAAAATTGGTATATTTTTGTTTAAATTGTTTTATTTATTTACACTAATATGGCAATGCTCAATATCTCAGCAACTAGTTATTTTTTTACAAATTTCATTCATATTTATATTTTATACAGAATCGTAAATAAAACTTTTTTTTCCACTGAATTTAAAAAGTACATAAAGCAATCTTATTATACGTAAATGTAAGGGTTTTAAATTATTTTATTTTTCTAAAAATCAAATTTTTATCCAGAATTCTACATAAAATATTATCACAAATATTTATTTTTTGAGAAATGGCAGATTAAATGTTTTGGTATACAATTTTATATAATATAATAATATATTATATAATTATTAAAAATGGCAGTGAAAAATATGATGCATTGCATATTCATTGCCTAAGAAAACTTTGATATGCTTCGTTTTTATTAAATGTTAACATAAATAAAAACACAGACACACAAAAAAAATAAGTCTTGTAAGTCTTTGATGCTTTAAGGTTAGCAAATTATCCTCAGGTCAGATTCCTCAAAATACATTATTTGAAACCGATCTACACAAAATACGTCGAAAACTAAGCACAATGTAAAAATTCCAAAAAATAGAATAATTTGATTTTTTGAAAACAAAGCACAATGTGAAAAGTCAAAAAAATTAAATAATTTAATTAAATAGCAGCCCCATCTTGTAATATATTATTTAAAGAGCTTAAAAAAAACATGTTTTGATTAAAAAAAACTCGTGTACCCTTAACTTGAGCTTAAGCTATTTTAAATAGAGTACCACAAGAATTGATATTCATATTGGTCTGTATTTAAAAATAAAAAAAGGGAGGTAGCTGGTAGCTAATGGGTGGAAGTTAGAACCCCTAAATAAATAAAAAATTAATTAAAATGTTTTTATTTCTTTTTATATATTGTACTATTTAAATATATTTTTATTCGCTTGTATTCCAAAGCGATATTTTTCGGTTAGAAATGTTAAGTTAAAAGTGACACTTTTGTTAAGAATTTGTCTTTTGTTTTATTTTGGCGGCCGAAGTACTTTTGCGGTCGTTTATCGAAAAATGCATAGCGGTTGTGTTTGTCTTTTGTTTTACTTTTGCGATCCCTTATAGAAAATTGTCAGTTAACTGACATAACCAAATTAAAACTAATTTTACTTATTATTTTTAGTTTTTTTTGTTAAAAATATGTTTACAAGCGAATAAAAAATAGCGTATGATACACGGACTAGAAACAAATCTCGGTCTTACGCGGTTGTGAATCTCGGCTCTCTCCTCGATCTCCGCATGGGAGAAACATTATTTCTCGTCCTTGGATCATAATATACTATTTCGTTTCAAATATTTTAAAATAAGTTTAGGGTTACTGTCGAGGTTACTGTATTTTTTTTAATCCAAACATGACATTTTTTAATTTTTAAAATAATGTATCACAAAATAGGGTTGCTATTTAATATTTTATTATTGGAAAATCTGAGAATTACAAATCATAAGTCATATATTTAAATTTCCCCCTGAAAAACCAAATTCACATATTGTTTTTTTTTTAATTTTCGCATTGTTCTTAGTTTGCAAGATATTTCTTCGGTTGGGTCATTTTTAGTAGAACAATACTTTTTGTTGTGTTTTGTGTGTCTGTGAAATAAGCTATTACATTATTCCTTATCACTACACAAAACGTTTTTAAAAATATCTGGTGTATTCTGGTATAATTCTATATTTTATTATAAAATTTAATTTATTAATAAAATTTTACAATACACTCCAAACGTAATCGAAAAAATTGGAAAATTTAAAATAAGCCAATATTTTAAGCGTAACTAGTATTTGGAATTATAAATTACAATTAAAATTACAATTTAAATTACAATTAAAATTACAATTAAAATTACAATTAAAATTACAATTAAAATTTCAATTAAAATTACAATTTATAATGTGGGTAGTTGGCATGTTGAACTCAATAGCTCATGAAATGTTGTAGTGACAAAATTTGGGATTTTGCAGGTCATCACCTTTCTATTGTTGAATTATTTTTAGTCATTACTTTTTTGGAGTAAAAAAGTTTAGTAATTCTTTATTCTGAAAGTCGGTAAAGTTGTGTTTTATTACCCCCAATAAATTTTGTTACTGTCTTAGACAGTCTGTTTACCAGAATCACATTGAATATTTTTGAAAGCGCACCGTGGCTTTGCTGTACAAATTGACTTACTCTTATGAAAAACATGTATGCATAGTAGGGTGGTTCAAAACAAAAAAGTTGCAATTTTTTGCTGCTCATGGAGAATAAAGCTCATTTTGATGAGTTAATATACCACAAAAAAAATAAAAAAAATTGGAGTATATTTACCACTCCCTCACGAGGGTGGAAGTTTTGGGTACTTATTATTTATTATTTATTTAATGGTTTAGAGTCATTCTGTGACCTCATTTTAAGGTGTTTTATACAACAACATATTAGACTGTATATTTACAAATAATTTTGGTGCTTCCGCTCTGTTCCCATCCATTCCGTTTTTTATCCTTCGTTCTACGTCATATACCGTTACATTCCTTGCACGTTCTTCCTATTTTTTTTTATAACTCAGAATTTTAATTGGGCTCGAAGTGAATTTAACTAAAATGCTCGCTACCTTAAAAATTCCTAATTAGGCGTCGAATGTTAGTAAAAAATCCAAAAATAAAAATAATCGCTTTTTCCACTTTTTTTCTATGGGGAAAAAACGGGAAAATCTGGAAATTATGTAGCAAAAATTAGCCGTTTTCTCAAATTACCTAAAATTTTCATAATATAGTATATATACTAGCTTAAGTTTTAACATAAAAATCAAAAATGTTAAAAAAAAACAAGATATCCATGGTTCGTGAAATGACAGGTTTGTGTTTTCTTACTAGTTTTCTACAGTAGAAAATTCTAGAAATAACTGTAATATGATTGAACAGAAATAAACACGTGGTCAGAAATATTGTTAAATGATTGGTTGATAAAAACGAAAAAAAATAATCACTGAGATTATCACTAAAATTAATAATTGATTTAATTTAAGAAGTCTAGTACATTAATTCTTAAAAATAGGTGTAAAGTGTGAATTTAAATGAAATCAAAAATACTTACAAGAACGTACAACAAGAAGTAAGTTACACAACTATCTCTTTATGTAATTTTTAGTTAAGTATACCTAAATTTATTAATTAAATTAAATGACATTAGTATCTTCTTTCTGAATGAAAAACTAACCTTAATTTTAGTTAGATAAGTGATTATTTTTTATCGTTTTTATCAACCAATCATTTAACAATATTTCTGACCACGTGTTTATTTCGGTTCAATCATATTACAGTTATTTCTAGAATTTTCTACTGTAGAAAATTCTAGTAAGAAAACACAAACCTGTCATTTCACGATCCATGAATATCTTGTTTTTTTTAAGAAATTGCAAAAATTGATTAGTTAATTTTGAATACATTTTTTAATTTCAGCCTAAAAATGACGTTAGCCATATTTAAAACGATTTTCACTCGTATGCACGCATATACATGTATTTGGTGAATTTGGATAATACCTATATTTAAAGTCAACATTTAACTTTTAGTTAAAACAATAAAATTGATTTTTTCAAATTAATTTATGCAAAATAATGGTTGTTTATTGTTCCAATACTTTTCTCAACCATATTATACTGTAAACTATTTATACCATAAGAAAAATATCGTCGGCTTACAAGTAAAGAGCACTAAGTCCAAAAACATGGTTTTGAGATATTGACAAATTTAACTATCACTGTTGTTTTTTAATTTTTGTAATAATTATTACAAAAATGAAAGTTTCGCCAAACATACGCTAAGTCGCTTAGTGCAGAAACATTTGAAATAATCTACAAGTAAAACGCACAAAGTGCACTAAGTGACTTAGTGCCTATTGCCAGATAAAATTTTAATCAAAATCAAATTGGTGCGTTTTGTATAGTGGGTAACTCTCTTGGCAGTCCACCTAGAAGTTAGTTCGGTTTATCTGTACATAGATCATCAAAAATTAATTACAGTACCATAAAAATCCCATTTTTGCAAAAAAGTGACTTAGTGCCTTTTACTTGTAAGCCGACGATATATCAGGAACTTAATGTTGTTAATTTTATTAATTTTCTTTTTATCGTAACTTTTCTGTTATTTAACCGACTTTAAAATTAAAAAAATAAAAATAAAGATCATTTAATTTTCTTTAATTTTTGTAGTAAGAATATTTTGGAAAATATTAACCGTTAAGCCAAAATTATCAAAAGTATTTGAAAAAACACGGTTTTTTGGGATAAACGCCCTCTTTTGGTGTGTTAGCAAAGCGCAATTTTTTTGATTTTTATGTTAAAACTTAAGCTAGTATATAAAGACTATATTATGAAAATTTCAGGTCATTTGAGAAAACGCCTAATTTTTTGCTACATAATTTCCAGATTTTCCCGTTTTTTCCCAATAAAAAAAAGTGGGGAAAGCGTTTATTTTTATTTTTGGATTTTTTACTAACATTCGACCCCTAATTAGGAATTTTTAAGGTCGCGAGCATTTTAGTTAAAATCACTTCGAGCCCACCCTGGATAAGTAGCCAAAATTTGCACCCTCGTGAGGGAGTGGTAAATATACTCCAATAATTTTTATTTTTTTAGTGGGATATTAACTCATCAAAATGAGCTTTATTCTCCATGAGCAGCAAAAAATTTCAACTTTTTTGTTTTGAACCACCCTAATGCATAGGTATCTATTTTTGTATTATTTAAAATGATTATCTAGAAACAATTAATTTTTAACAATATTTATTTAATTAAATACATATTTTGATTTTGTAACTGTATAATATATTTTATTTTCTATTTCTTGTAGTAGCTTTTATTAGAATTTATATTTAAAATGGTAAATAATTTTGATTTTTTTTAAACTATTTACAAATAAAAGTGTTATCAGTCATTGTACAATATTGTACAGTGCCTAAAATATAAGAAATTTTGATAAATATAATTTTGTGGTATTTATCAGAATTTATTACAATTGAATAAAATTTATTTACATTTTAATTTTATTCTAATAAATCTAAATACACCCTGCTTTTTATTTACACTTATAATTCTAAAAAGCATAATTTTTTATTATGAAAAAAATAAATAAAATGTCGAACTTGGTAATAAGCTTCGGTGCTTTCCCCTATTTTAACAGAACAGAAAGAAATATTCAGCATTTTGCAGGCCAAGTACGCTAAAGTAAGATTTTATGTAATATAAACCTAATAGCCTTAAATGTGACTGAAAAATGTCACTTTTTGGGCCTAAAAGTTAATTTAAAAAAAAATGACAAAAAAGGTGTTTGTCTATAACATTTATTCAGTATTTTTGCAGGCCAAGTACTTTAAAGTATGCTTTTATACAGTTAGTCAGAAATAAGTCCCAGAAAAAAAATCACACAAAATTAAGGGATTTCTAGAAAAAATACAAATTTGTTATTGAGTTATGATTAAAAAAAACACACACACCTTTTAGTGATACGCCATTGACTCTGTTTGTAAACCCTTCTTGGGGCGGCTCTTTTAGCGAAATTGAGATTGCTGTGTCTGAACAAGAAACCAAACTGAACTAGTGGTTTAAAGCTAACAAGCTTCATATTAATGAAAGTAAAACAAACCGCATTGTGTTTACTCATAAAAAAATTGACGACCTTGTTAATTATCCGAAGCTGCTTGGAGTTATCCATGACTCAACCTTGAGATGGGACTCGCATCTGGATCATGTAGCTGGAATCGCGTCAAAATATGTGTATCTAATCAGAAAAATCAGGGATGTTATACCCTTTTTAGTAGTTCTAACTGCATATAATTTATTATTCATTTCTAAAATAAGCTATGGCATTACATGCTGGGGTCATACTTCTTATCTTGAGAGATTATTCAAACTATAACATAAAATATGCCACAAAAGTGGCATCACGATACGTTAGGCAGAAATTTAAGGATCTTAATCAGTTAACACTTCCAAGTCTATATATTCTAAGATGCGCATGCGAGGCTCATCTCAACAAAGAAAACTACAGGTCTCACTCTGATATTCATAGTTTCAACACTAGAAACAGAAATAAAATTTGTATAAATACATTGACTTCAAGCAAGTACGGAACTAACTATTACGAGCCTGTGTTTTTGAATAAACTTCCTCAGTATATGTTATTACTACCCCCATCTAGGTTCAAAACTACACTCAAGAATATACTCCTAAATAAAGCGTATTATTCAACTCGAGAATTTCTTGAGGATAATTTGCTTTCCGATGTAAATACTTAGCTTTAAATTGTTTCTTTTACTGTTATTTTAATTGTAATGTCTACAAACTGTTAAATACATGTTAGACCCTATTTTAATTAAGACTAAATATGAAGATTGTAAAAACTGTAAAGTTTAACGCAAATAAAATAAACTAAACTAAACAAGGATGGAGCATGACTGTTCTATGGGTTTGCTATGCCATGTTGCCAAGTAACAAACTGTACGAAATTTATGTGATAACGTAGTATTTTCAAGTAATGTCTACCACATAACACACCCAGTCTTGGATCTTAGGAGGGTTATTAAAAAAAATACATTTTTTGTAAAACTTACCCAAAATTACTTTTTTTAATAATATGTGTAATCTCAAAATATAGCCGGCGCAATTACTATAGACGATTGTGCCTCTCACTTGCACGCATCCTGCGTTACGAAGGGTAAAGCGTAAAGTTAATGTTGTTTTCTCACGTCACCGACGCTAACATTTTAGAACGAAAAATAAAGCAGTTACATTTTAGAATTGTCTTTATTACCTGAATACACTATTGCAAGGTTAAGATATTCAATAAACTCTATTAGTTAGGCAGCTTAACACTAAATTTTGAGTAGATGTTTAAATGCCGGACAAAAGCAATTTTTTTTTTACAAACTTTCTATATCGTAAGCTTTGAATTTTAAGAAGGATCCACTTCACCCCACCAGCTTTTAATTTTGAGTATTATCCACTTCACCCCACCACCCACATGACAGCCATCTTGAAAAATATAGGTTGAATTATGGGTCAATTTCTAGAATTTCATAGGGGAAAAATAGATTTGGCTGTAAGTTATATCATAGATAGTATCATTCTTTGGGACAGTAAGTCAGGATATAAAAATTTTAAATCCTGATACTTTCAGAATAAGAGCTGATCAAGGAGGTCGCTGCATGAAAATGTTGCTGTTTTTGGCCATCTATATAAACCTTCCTAACGATTTAAAAACTTTTATATCCTGAGTTATTGTCCTAGAAAATGATACTATCTATAACATAACTTACAACCAAATCTTTTTTTCTCCTATGAAATTCTAAAAACTGGCACATAATTTAACCTATATTTTTCATGTGGGTGGTGGGGTAAGGTGGATAATACTTAAAATTAAAATTTTACAATATAAGAAGTTTGTAAAAAAATGGTGCTTTTGTCCGTCGTTTAATTAGCTGCCTAACTACACTCCCGGACATTAAATTCCGGACAACTAAAAAATTGCTATTTTTAAATTTAAATATTTTGAAAACTAATTAATGGATTTGACTGATTCTTTGTTTGTTTTAATCTATCTATCTATCTACTTTTGTTTGTATGAATGATTAAGAAAAAGTATTTTTTTATTAACAACAACAAAAAATGTACAACTATGTTTTTTGTCCCATCTTCTAGGACTTGCATGGTACGCCACTGCAACTGATCATCAAATTTTTAAAGTCTCCCCTTTTGCTGCAGTTTTAATGAATATTTTCTTTTTTATTTTTTTAAATTTTTGCTTCTGGTTTAGGAGATATCAGGATTTTACTGAAAGTTGTAATTTTTTCAGTTGACTCAAAAAGTACTAAATCAGCAGTTTTTGTTTTTTATTTAAATCTCATGCCTTTTACTTCTTCTTCTACAGTTTTTTCATCACGGGGAAACTTTATATTATATCTGACGGAGGCTTAACAGTGATTTCGCAGAACTGCCGCCGGATGGAGTAACCCTATTTTTTCTTCTACTCAAGTTTGTCAAACCCAATTTATATTTTTGATAAACTTGATTAGAAGAAAAACTCGTTTAAGCTTCAAATTTAAAGCACAGCATCAATCAAATTCATGCAGTACTTTTTGAGTTAACTAAAAAAATGACAACTTTCAGGAAAATCCTGATATCTCCTAAAAACTGCGCCAATAAGAAGGACATCGACGTTTCATTTCCAACAGTAACCTACGACGAACTTATTTTCCTACTTCTAAATAAATTTGTTCGGAATTCCGACCTTCAGACCTTTTTAAGTACCTACACCAATTGGTTGATACAACTAATTTAAAAGTTACTTTAGTTTGTATGTAAAGCTAGGCTCATGGCCAACCATGGAAACATACAAACTGAATTTAAATACAATTTCTTAATATAATTTTAGATCACTGGTTAAATACCTTCTGCAGCGAGAAATTAAAAAAAAATGTCTAATTTGTTTTGCATAATAGCATGGATGTGACATCTAGCGATCAGCTTAGGAAGTTCAAAATACTTTATTTAATGGATGAAAGACTAGGTAAAGAAAAGTTATCTTTGTACGAGAAATTGGGTACTTTCCAAACTTAAACAGTAATTTAATTTACGTTTTATGTAAATTATACAACTGTGAATAAAAAATAATAAAAGTCCTGCTTTAAAGAGTGCAGGCCTGCACGACGCCGAGGACCCCCTACTTCAAAGAACCAGCCAAGCGAGGTTTTATTCATTATCATCAAAATTTTTCGTCAGGCGTAAAGCTTTTTTTTAGTCATCAGAATTTTCCGTTAGAGGTAAAGCTTTTTTTAGCGGCGATGACATTTTTTTCATTTTTATCTTATTCTTTTAATCATCAAAATTTTCTGTTAGGGTTAAATCTTTTTTTCAGAGGAGATAACATTCTTGTTTTTTTAGTCATCAAAATTTTGCAGGGTAAAAGGTAAAAAGTTGGTAATTTCTCGCATCACCTCTAAATAGTGGCACCAATCCAAACGCTTACTTCAGGGCCATGAAATGCTAAGGCCGGCCCTGGCTTTAAAAGTGTCACTGACTGACTCCCAAACCCACTAATAGATGGCGTATAATGTATAATTTTTATTACGAAAAATAAAATATTAGAACGGAAGAAGAAGAAGAACAAAAAGAAGAAGAAATCGCGTATTCCGGTTTTGTGCCAGTGATTTCAGAAAACAGTTAATGTATTTTGAGATTAAGCAGAAAATAAATGTAATTAGTGTGGGGTAAGTTTTAAAAAAGTCTAAAATTAAAATTTCATTGAATACTTTTTGTGATCAAAAGAATTCGAAACTTGACAACAAAGCTGTTGTAGTCATGTGTCTAAGTCAAGGTCATGTCGAGAACGGGGCCATGGGCCATGTGTTTCACAAAGAATTTAGAGGGTTTTACTAAATATTTTTATGTTTTGGAATAAAAAAGAACTGTAGAAATCGATTCTTCACAATAATATAAACCTAATAGCCTTAAATGTGCCTAAAAAATGTAACTTTTTTGGCTTAAAAGTTAATTGAAAAAAAATTGATAAAAAAGGTGTTTGTCTATAACAGACAAATACCATTTTTCTACGATCTAATGGAAAAGTTAACATTTCTACAAAAACAAATGTAGTTTTCTGACCGAAAAATAACCTATTTCTTAGAATTTTACTTTTCTGTTCGTTACCATGACAGCAAGGGCAAAATTAAATTTTGCGCGCTAGAGTGTAGGCAACCGGCAAGTCAATCGTAAAACAGCTGTCAACTGGACAGTGTCAAGCATATAGTAGGAGATGTTGTGTCCTGCTATTTGTTTAATATAAAATTATCATTTATCTTTATTCAAATCTGAATTTCGTGTGCTAAATATTTGTGTTAAATATTCGTTGTTAAGGAATTATGGAGAGTTACAGTGATGAGGGTTTTTTTTCTAACTAACCAGATTTGCAAAAAATTGTAAGTGCTGCGACCTTGTAAGGTTATAAATTTACTGCCAGAAATTTATTTATTTATTTTAGATCGTAGAAAAAACGTTGTATGTATTACGAGCGCAAAATGTGATTTCTGCTTTCGCGTGATTGTTGATCTCGGCTAGACGCCTTGATCAGCAAATTCCACGCTCAAGCAGAAATCAGTCATTTGCGCTCTTAATACAAAAATAACTATTTTATCACAGACAGATTTGATTATAATGACAGATAATATTTGGCTAAAATAAGATTTTAGGCTTTACACTTTGCCTAGCAAAAAGTCCAAACTAAACTAAAATAGAAAAAAAATTATAATTAAATATTATTAGGGGAAAGCATCATCATATCTTTGCGGCAGTGTGTTTTGATAAAATTAAACTAATCTATGAAAGCTCTATCAAAAAATCTATCTAGGTATACTGTAGATAAATCACAACTCTAGGTCATATTTATATTAGATTACTGGATACATCCAGTGCTCTAATTTATTTGGTCCAATTTCTAGAAAATTATAAAATTGTCTACTTTAAGTATAAAAAATTACCTTTATAATTTAAAATACATCTCCTATTTTATATTTTATACAACGCAACCCAATAATATATAGAAAATAAAGCAATTTAAGATAATGTTACACACAAAGAAATCATTAATTAAAACAATATTTAAGAAGAACGAACTATTTATTAAGAAAATAGAAATCTATGTCTCAAAATTAATGGAGATAAAAAAACCAGACCATTAAAAATAAAATTGATGAATTATAATGCGTAGCACGTACTTATATTTTATTTAGGGCCCCTGAAGTTTTAGCTTTAATGCCTTTTCAAGTAGGACCCCTATATTTAGAGTACTCAAATTCAAGTATTTTTTGTTATTGATTTAAATATAAGTGTATAGTATATGTATATGCAATTTTAGAAAGAGCCATATTTCTATACATACATATACGTAGTTCTAAAAAAATTCAAAATATAATATATTTTTTAAACTCTCTTGTGATGTTTAATTCTTGTTTGTAATTTAAAACCAGTAACCAAAAAAAAAACGAACATTTCTAGAAAGGGAGTCCCACAGGTGGAACTATACATACATATGTCATGTATATAATTAGGTTTCTACTAATTTATTTAAATAGCATTATGTATTATTTTGTTTTTGCATCTTTAGAATTTATTTTCAACAATATTGTTAAAAGTTTATCTATCATCAAAAATTAATAATAAAAAAAATTAATATATAAATTTATAAAATATAAAGATAGAGGCATTAAAAAGAAGTGATTTTTAATCCAAAAATATGAAAAAAGTTCCTTTTAAAAGATTGGTCTAAAAATGGGTTCAAAGGGCTTGCCTAAAATAAGATTTTTATCAAATATTCCCAGAATACTATGAGCTACAGTAACGAAATTTGCATATGCCCTGACATTGATAAACGCAATCATTCCATGTAATTTTTATTTGGCAACTTATCCAAGGACGTTAAAAATGGGAGGCCGTGGTCACTTTTGTATATAATTTCTTTTCTGCAGGGTGATTCTAGTCCTTTTGACAATTGTCCATAAAACACCTGAATGTGTTATTTTTTTAAGAATCTGCAGTTAAAACTGAAATTTAAAAATTATTGTATGGGATTTTTTTAAGTTTTTTTTTTATGCGGGATCACCCTGCACTATTATAATTTTTACTGGCGTATTTTTTTGTTAGTATTTTTTTATGTCCAAACCGTGAAATTATCTTTTTGACAGCTACTTCGAAATCGGTTGGCGCTACGGTATTATATAAAACAGCTACACCTCTGCACGACCCTAGTTAAGCTACAAAATAGAAATTACATATATGATGATTGCCTTTATCAATGTTAGGGCATGTCCAAAATGTTGTTGGTGTAGTGCATAGGGTTCCAGATAAATTTAATAAAAACACAACGGACTCCTAGGACTCATTTCTGAACAAACCTTTGTAGATGTAGAATCACCTTAAGTTTTGTACCAATATTTTTGAAACGTTCTGTATAGCAGATTGTGGCGGTAAAACAGTCAGGCGTTATGCCTTATTATATCTATAACTTCAACTTTTTCTTCTTTTTCTTTTTTTCTTGCCCTTATTTAATTTCTTTCTTAGAATTTAAACACTCATTAAATAGCTAAAATTGGCCTAACGCGATAATTTAATTAAATTATTATTATTATTATTATCTTAATTTTAAATGCAAAAACAAAACTTTTATTAGGGATGTTTATCACATATAAAATATAATTACTTCTCTAATCATTACAATGGAAGATCTATCAGTTTTGAAAACAATAATCTCACAAGCAATTCAACCAACAATCGAAATACATGTTTGTTCTGGCACAGTCCATAGTACCATTTTTTTTAAATGTAATTAATCTCTTAGTCAACTTAACCAATGAATATTAACCATATAAATTTAATTTGATTTGATTTCACAATGGCAACATATAACAATAAAATTTTCAACATTATAATTATAATTAGACTTATTTATTAGGAATAAATTATAATTGATAAAAAAATAAAACAATATTTAAAAATGTTTTACCCATATTTTTATGTTTTTTTTTTTAACCCAATTGTAAAACTGATTTTCTAGGAACTAGAGTGTATGTTCTAGAAACAAAAATCTCTTAAATAACAAAAATAAGCCTGATTATATCATATTAAATATAATTTTCACAAGTAGTATAAATTAAACTGAAAATTTGTATTTTTGACCTTGTTAAAAGTGTTATAAAATTGTCCACAATTATTATACTACTGACAGCGCGTAGCGCTAGAATAGTATTATACGGTAGTTTCGCCCAAAACAAAAAATTCTTGGATACAAGTGTGTTTCATGAAAAAAATAATAAACTTTGAAATATATATGTCTGTCCGGGGTAGGGATCTTTACAGGGCAGTCCATTACGGCGAAACCGTTACCGCGCCACCGTTACCGCGCATGGAATTTACGGCAAAAACCATTTCCGCGCATAATTATTTTAATTTATTTTGAATAAAAAAAGATTAAATAAAAAAAAAAAATATTTTGCAGAAAACGATCAAAAAGTTCTAACTGATATAGCTGCTGGGTCAGGGTTGTGGCCATTACTAGTTTCCTTTAAAACATTTTCGTCCGAAGTGTGCAAACGGCCCTTGCAACAAAGCACGTCGTAATTTACGCAATTACATTTTTTTTAATTTTTAACAGTCTTTTCTTTCCTGTATATGAAATGTTTATATACAGCAGGTCTTTGTCCCTAGCACTTTTCATTATTGCGATCGACATGGGGATTCGTACTAAACTGATTATTAATCAGCGATTTATACAAATCAGTCGATATAAATTTTTAAAAAAACACACACATAAAAACCTAAACATAGATATATAGGTAAATTTAGTAAACGTTCCACTTTATCAATAAAAATCCAAACCCTAACCAAAACTAACCAAACCAAATTGCCATCAATCCCACGGAAATACCCTTACATAAAATAAAAATAAAGTATAACGATTTTCGGTGTAAAAGTCATACGCGCTAAAGACCGTCCACGGTAATGAACTGCGCGGTAATGGTCTTCGCGGTAAAGGACATGCGCGGTAATGGCTTGTCGCGGTAATGGTGCTCGCGGTAATGTTTTTTCACAAAAACAAAATAAAAAAAAAGAAGTTTTTTTTTTTTTAATTTTTTCCATTAATATTTGGGAAAATGCAATATACCATTTACTTTGAATAGTATATAATGGAAAGCGTGGCATTACATATCTTCAAGGCTTATTTTAATAAAATATTATTATTTAGTGTTGACTTTGAGATATTTTACACTTTACAACTTGACATTCCAAAAAATGGACTCTCCAATCCATTTTATATTTTAAAAATTCTTTCCACAATTCTGCTAGTTACATAGAAATACCATGGTGACAGTCAGACCGTTGTCACTCTATCCACTTCTACATATCTGACAGAAGTATCGCTGTGTCAGCTACATATGATGCCTTTTTCGTCTATAATGTTGGTATCAGATGAAAGACTTTTTAACCTAGTTTGGAGGATGGACCGTGGACGTCTTCTGCATAGCCTCCATATTGCCAAACCTAGACTAAATCTAAAAATAAAAATGCATATCAACACAGTTTTTTTTTTCAGGTTTTGAGTATCTCGGAGAATTTTTCCACAGTACTCGTGCCTCAATGTGACCTTTTCTGTCAGGAATAGCTGTGGACACATAATTTAAAATCTGGGGAAATGACTCGCAAACGCGTTTTTAGCTGTTTCCGGGTAAGCCAAGTTTGTCTTCTAGTTATAAATTTGTCAAAATATATTTTTAAGGTTATTAATCATGGCATATTGTTGCAGTGCTGTATGACGTGTTTGTCACACCTCGCATATCTTTTAACTTTTTTTGTTCTCCAGTTGGATTAATCATATTCTTTCTTTATTCTATTATTACCAAATAGTTTTAAATAAATGGAACTCATTTTCTTCCGACTTAGAGTAACATTTAATAAACCTTTTCTTTGAAAATGTGCGCATAATTAATTTGTCACATCTAATGCCAAAACATAGTTACCAACAAACAAATAATAATTTTTACCAGATTTTATTATGGCCACTATCTTCCTTGACAGGAAACTTCACCTTAAGGCTCTCTACCAAGATGACTTTAAAGTCATCTTGCTCTCTACTCATGTATAAGCACATAGCTTTGTTGGGGTAGGACGTAGCCTACACAGTGCACATAGTTTCTGGTGGAACCAAGTAAGCTTCCCACCTACCTTAGTAAGTGGACTACGAAAACTTACCCTAAAACGATTAGAAATAGAGTCAATAAAAACAGGTAAACTGGTGACAGTTGTAAGATGATAGAACAATGGGTTAGTGCTTCATCAATTCCCGATGGACAGTCCTCAATACCATCACACCAAACGCTGGAGTTTATACAGGCATCCAATTCTGGGCAGCGATACTGGCATTCGTCCGGTCGCATCATAAATAATCCAAGTCCATTGGGTGGAAAATCTCGTCTATAAGAAAAATACATTGATAAAATACGTAATTCTCTGGAGAATCAAATATTCTTTTTGCTTGCAATGTTTTATAAATAAACAGTTATTAGGTTCGAATCAAATTAATTCCAAAATTAGTTTGACTAAAAAGTCCAAACCATTTACTGTATTGTTACAACTCTCTTAGGAAATATTAAAATATTAATCGACAACGCCGCTTGTGTGAGGCTTGGCAACCGCTAGAAAAAACGACTTGCTTTTTTAAATAGGATATTTTTATTTATCAGTCCCTTCTTCTTTGGTTGGAATTTGGAAAAATTTTATTCGAGAATAGAGCTTGGCCTAGACCAAATACTTTAAAGGAACTTTTGATGCATACACTCGAACAAAATTAACCGGATACTAGAAATTTGCCACAATTTTAATGTTGATTTTCTAGCGAACTTCTCATCTGATTTTCATTATTTTTTTTTAACCGTAAGTTGACTCTTTATTTACGTAGCTAGGTAAAAAAAAAATTCTGATTTCAATTTAAGGAGAATATACCGGGTGAAAAAGTAATAAGAAGTTTTTTCCTCAAATTTTTGACACCCTGTGGGGTGAATTAGCAATATCAGTAGTTATTAATTGAAACCATACTGTAGTCCTATCTTTTATGTACATTTTGTTTTTTTATCCAAGTTATTATATCTGTTATTAACGAAGATACAGTGTATTAAAGGCAACGCCTCGGATAAAGCGTTCGCAAAATTAACCGGAGACTAGGTTTTTCAGACAAAAAATTTAATTAAATCATTAATAATAAAAATTTTGTAACAAAAAAAAACGTCAATTTGTCTTCAGTATCGAGTATTTCTTCTTCTAGCTTGAATAACAGCTCTCATCCTTCGTGGCATACTCTGAATCAAAGAAGCAACATAATCCTGAGATATTAATTTAATAGAGCTTGCTCGAGCTGCCTTATCCTTCTGCCTAGGTTCTCCCACATATTCTCTATAGGGTTTAGGTCAGGACTTCTAGGTGGCCACTCCAAGCACTAAATATCAACATCGTGAACTTACTGACGAGTTACAAGGGCTATGTGCGGACGTGCATTATCCTGCATTAGGAGAAAATTATCTCCTACAAATGGCGCAAAAGGTACCACATGCCCTTCAAGACAATCCCTTATGTACATATCGGCATTAATGCTACCTCCCCGAAATGTTACAAGATCAGTACGAGTTTCCAAAAAATGCCTCTCCACTTCATTATACCATCACCACCAAACTGTACTCTGGGAGAAAAGCAGCACTGCATATAGCCCTCTCCACGTCTTCTAAACACATGTTGGTGACGATCAGATGAATATCTGGTGAAACGGGACATCCATAAAGAGAAGCATCCTCATTCGTCCATACCCCAATCAACATGAGTTCGCTCAAATTCCAAGCGCTGAGCTGCGTCCAAAAGAGATCCAGTGGCAGGTGGATGAGATGTTAAATTTTGTTTTATCAACCTTCTTCATACAGTATCAGATAAAACTAACGTATCACTAACATCATTCTAGTCAAATCTGCAGCAGTAAGTGCCCGGTCTCGCAGGACTTGGACCCGAAGAAAACGGTCTTCAACGGTATTTGTTGATCGTGGTCTTCCTTGCCAAGATAATCTTGAGTAAGAACCTGTTTCTCTGAACGTTTTTCTGCATCAGATACTGTAATATTTTTTTGAAAAATCTAGTTTCCGGTTAATTTTGCGAACGCTTTATCCGAGGCGTTGCCTTTAAAACAGTGTATCTTCGTTAATAACGGAGAAAACGAAATGTTCATAAAAGATAGGACTACAGTATAATTTCAATTAACATCCGCTGTTATTGCTGATTCACCCCACAGGGTGTCACAAATCGCCCGATGTAGGCACGCACGCCTTATAACGCTCTTGACGGAAAGAAGACAACGCGAATGATTCCTTCCCCTTACGTCAGAGACTTTCTTTCATGAGGAGAACTATTCGCTAGGAAATCAACATTAAAATTGTAGCAGATTTTTAGTGTCAGGTTAATTTTGCGGTCGAGTGTAATATTCAATAAAAATGTACATAAGAAAATAGTGTTAGTCTCTCACAAACAGAGATTACAAAATGTTTCTAAGCAGTTACTAATTTTTTTAAGTCGATCTACATTAAATTTACCAAACATCTATATATAAATCTACATACATTCTTACAAAATGAGGTCATAAGGGAACAACATTCCGTTAACACATTAATAACCCATGCCAGAAACGAATAGGGGTCCAGTGGGCCACCTGATTTTTTTATATGTAATTTAATGGAAATAGGCCACAGATTTGTACTAAAATATTGTATCAAAAAAAATCTATTTTTGCTAAATTTGCTTTGTGCAACCTTTATAAAGGATGCTGACACAAAAATTGTTTAAATACTAATATTATTGTGTTAGCGAAATACTAAGCGACAAAAAAAATCATTTCTTTAGGATTACAAAACTTACAGGTTTTAACAAGAATGACAACTTGACAGTGTCATGTTATGCCATGGTACTTAATAACAACTTACATTTTAAAAGAAGCATGTATTTACTTCAGTTTAGATATTGGAAGTGTTTCTTTTTTTAATTTTGAGGTAAAATTTATTATTTTTTTTTATTTATACACATGAAGACGAAAACAGTTATTTTATTGCATTACTAATTAAAACCTTTCTATAGAAATAATTATTAGTTAGTTTTTTCAGTTATACCAACACAGGTACAGTGATTCACAATAATTACTATTGAAACTTTGAATAAAAAAGGTTTTAATTTATAAGGTGAACTTCTACTCTTTATTTTAAAACAAACTGACAACTTCAATAATCAAAAAGGTAGTAATCATATTTTAAACAATATAAAACCTGAACAAGGTCATTATTCCAACACTTCCCCGCTTTGTTTAGGTTTTATATTTAATAAAATCCTATTCTTAATAAAAGTCTCTTTTGGAAGCGGTTTCGTTAAGAAATCTGCCAACTGGTTATTTGATGGAATATAGCAAACACAAATATATTCTTTTTCTACTTGCTCCCTGATGTAATGATATTTTATATCAATATGCTTCGTCCGCTTGTGATGTTCGGTATTCTTGACTAATCGAATTGTACTTTGATTATCAATATACAAAGTCGACTTCTTAAGAGTTATATTTAATTCATGAAGAAATGTTCTTAGCCATATGGTTTCTTGACTTGCATCTGATGCTGCAATATATTCCGCCTCTGTTGTTGATCTGGCCACACATTTCTGTCTTTTAGAAGACCAAGTTATAGGACCACCGTTCATTACAGTTACATATCCACTTGTAGACTGTCGAGTTTCAAGATCCCCAGCAAAATCAGAATCTGAATAAGTTTCAAATTCATTCAAGTTCCCTCTATATAAAATTCCATAATTTTGAGTACCCTTAAGATAGCGAAATATTTTCTTAACAGCCATCCAGTGCTCTTGATTAGGGTTATTTAAAAACTTGCTCACTTGACTTACTGCGTACATAATGTCTGGCCTTGTCACAACTGCTAAGAACATCAAACAACCTACAGCTTCTCTGTATGGAATGTTTTTCATTTCATCACGTTCCTGATCATTTAAATTTTCGTTAACTTGTAATATTATTTTAGGTGTAGCAGGAACTATACTTGACTTGCATTGAGTCATATTAAATTTATCCAAAATACGCAAAATATAACCTTCTTGGCTTATGAACAATTCTTTTCCGTTAAAATTCTGTTTGATTTCAATTCCAACAAAATAATTTGAACTTGCAACGGTTATTTCAAAGCATGATTCAAGTTGTTTCAGAAATTTTGTTAGGATATATGTTGATTTGCACATTAGTAAGCCATCGTCAACATATAGAGCTAAAAATACCTCTTCTTCATCTTTCGTGTAAAAAACGCATTTATCAGATTCCAATTGTTTAAAAGAATGTTCTTTTAGAAATTTTACAAATTTTTGGTTCCAACATTTTGGCGACTGCTTTAAACCATAAAGACTTTTTTGTAACTTACAAACAAAAGAAGGGTTTTCTTTACATTCAAAGCCTTTCGGTTGTTCCATATATATTTCTTCATGCAGATCTCCATTGAGAAATGCGGTCTTTATATCAAATTGCCGAAAAACCATGTCCTTAGCTACAGACAGTGCAAAAAGTAGTCTAATAGAGTCATAGCGTACCACTGGAGAAAATGTTTCTAAATAATCGATTCCTTCCTTTTGAGAATAACCTTTTGCGACCAATCTTGCTTTGTACCTTTCAAGGGTTCCATCTGGTTTGGATTTTATTTTAAAAACCCATTTGCAGCCAACAAGATTTTTGTTTGGAGGTAAAGGCTCCAAGATCCAAGTATTATTCCTCTTTAGTGAACATATTTCTTCCTCCATTGCCTTTTCCCAAAAAATCTTTTCGTCGCTATTTAACATTTCTCCATAAGTTTGTGGTTCTACAATGTTTGCCACGCAAGCAACATGTTGAAAACGTTCTGGTTTCTTGATATTTTCCCGATTTCTTAGCTTTCTTTCGTAATTAGTTTCAATTGTTTCATTATTTTCGACAATTATTTCTTCACTTGATCCTTCTTCCATTTCTTCGGTTGTGTCATATGATTCAATATTATTATTCTCAAAATGTATTTCTGTATGATCATCTACAGCATCATCCACATTTATTTTAATTTCTTCATTGGGCATGATTGACTGTATAAAATTAATTTTACCTTTATTGGTTTTATTGATATTTTTTTTTATGTCCGTATTCATTGGTTTTAAAATTGTTATACCTTCCTCTTCAGATAAAAATTTATAATCTCTGGATATACTAACTTTGTTTTGTCCATTCCAAAAACGATACCAACCAACTTTCTCAGAATAACCAACCATTTTAACCTCTTTAGCTCTAGAAAGCAACTTGCTACCAGGTTTTTGCTCTTCTTTTGAAATGTGTATTAGTGCTTGTTGACCAAAAGGTTTTAAATGGCTTATAGATGGCTTCTTTCCATAAAACATTTCAAATGGTGTTTTCTTGTGGTAAGAATGGGGCAATCGGTTTTTTGTATAAACAGCATAAGCAACAGCTTCTGCCCAAAGAGAAAGTGTCAAATCTGCATCAATTAAACTTGTTCTGGACATTGTCACTATAGTACGATTTAATCTTTCAGCCAGTCCATTGGTTTCATGCACTCTGGGTATAGAATATTCAGTTTTAATACCATTTTGTTTCATAAAATCATCTAATGATTTTGATTTATATTCTCCGCCATTGTCGCTTTTAAAAATTTTAACCAATTTACCAGTTTGACGTTGAATTCTTTTAATATATTCCTTTGTAACTTTTTCCACTTCACTTTTGTGTGTTAAAAATGCTACTTCCGTATAACGTGAATATTCATCAATGAAAGATACAAAATAATACTTTCCTCCTAAACTTCTTGTAGAAAACGGACCGACCACATCTGAATGTACCTTTTCCAAAATTTCCGTACATGAGTTTCCAATATCTCTTGAAATCTTTCTTGTAATTTTTGATTTTTCGCAAGCTTCACACTCTATATTATTAGAAATTTTATCAGGTAAAACATGAGGATCAGCCACTACATTCTGAATGTCTTTAAATGAACTTATAGGAGCATGTCCTAATCTTCGATGCCATGTAGCAACACTTATATTACATACTTCTTGGCTTATTTCTTGAAAAATTTGTTCTTTATTTTCGGTTATTATCCAACCAACTATTTTTTGATTATGAGTAGTGTTTTTTAGAGAGTTCATAATCCTCCCATACTCCCATTTTACGGGGGCAGTCGAAAAGTTATTCTGTTGGTTTTTTAAAAAAAGTGTTATTTTTTATGCGGTTGGAACGACAATTACCGTGGAATTGCTCTTAATAATAATGTATGTATAATTTGTTTGCGTTTTAGAATTAATTAGTTGTTTATGTTAATTTAGCTGTTCACGGAAAAACATGATGTCATCGCATTCAAGTTAGTAAACACAAACAATTAATATTCCACAAATAAAATACACTGACAAAAATCTAAATAATATTATACCATTAAAATTTTAGCAAGCAAGTAAACCTAGCATAAAAAAGCAGAGTGAAAAAGTATGGTGGAAAAGTAGCGCGCAAAATTACTGCGAAAAAGTAGCGCGTAAATGTACCGCGCACTGACAAAAATCTAAATAATACCATTAAAATTTTAGCAAGCAAGTAAACCTAGCATGAAAAAGAAGAGTGAAAAAGTATGGTGGAAAAGTAGCGCGCAAAATTACTGCGAAAAAGTAATTCGAAAAAGTAGCGCGTAAATGTACCGCGCACTGACAAAAATCTAAATAATACCATTAAAATTTTAGCAAGCAAGTAAACCTAGCATGAAAAAGCAGAGTGAAAAAGTATGGTGGAAAAGTAGCGCGCAAAATTACTGCGAAAAAATATGGTGCAAAAGTAGCACGTCAAATTATTGGAAAAAAGTAGCGTTCAACATTACTGCAAAAAAGTACCTCAAAAAAGTAGCGCGTAAATGTACCGCGTAAATGTACAGTGCAAAATTACTGTGAAAAAGTACCGCAAAAAGTAGTGCGTAAATGTACCGCAAAAAAAGTAGTGCGTAAATATATCGAGATGTGAGATAGGTGATGACGTCAGTTTTCCTCCAATTTTTTTTGTTATGTACAGTCGGAAAATTTCTTTTATAGATAATTTTGGAGGGTTCACAAAATAATTCTATAACTTTTTATAGTGTATGAAAATTAATAAAATATTTAATTCAGTATACATATTGACTTTAATTTGTTTGCGTTGCTTAAGTGTTTTTGTACATTATTAAGTTGCATTTATGTAACTACTTTGTTTGTTTAGAATTAATTGCTTTTTTTCATGCGTTTCTTTAAACTGTTGGAAAGTTTGCAAATCAATTTATTTAATAACACGGTTTTATACAGAGTGTTTCAAAAATTATTTATAATATTAGATAAAGTTAACTTTAGGTCATTACTTAAAAATTATTATATAATATTAGATAAAGTTAACTTTAAGTCATTATTTAAACATTGTTTAAGGCAATTACATCATGATTAACGAATTGTTATTGTTGAGTTTTTTTTCCAATCCACAACTTATATTTTTAAAACCTTATAATGTTAAGGAAATGTACATAACCTCTACCTCTTCTTGTAATGTAGATGTTAATTTGGAAGTTCCTAATTGGCCGCAAAACTTCAGAAGAATGTCCTTAAAAACTCTGGAATATGAAGATTATATCATGGAAATATTTATTGACGATTCCAATAATTTAAAAATATATAATAAAACATTTTTAAACTATCAACTTATGATGTCTTTTGTTAACGGTAGTAGCCTAAGAACCGATTGGCACACAATTTTATGGAACCAGAATCTTTGGAATAACAAATGGGAAGAAAAAATAATGGATGAACAAAGATATTATTTTAATAAGTTAATACTTTTTCTAATTTTCTTTTTTATTTTATTTATTAGTTTTTTATTAATTGTATTTATTTTTTATAAAAATAGGAGAAAATTGTATACATTTAGAAACAGTGAAATTACTGAATTAAATAATTAAATTACATTTTTGTTTAACCTCTTACTATTCTACTTAATTAAGCATCCCCTAAGTGCAGGACTTGTGTGGGCTAGTAGCAGAGGGAACCATCGGCTTAGACTGACTTTCGAACCAGTTTCTAGGGAGTGTTCGTTTCTCTTTTTACCTTCACCAAATTTCAATTATTAACTAACTGAAAAAGGCAAATCGACACCAGTGAGAATCGAACTCACGATAGTAGATTTACTATTCAGACGCGCTAACCACTACGCTATGTCATTTTAAATATGAACGTGTAGTTTTTATTTATTTCTGGACACTTAGTATAAAGTATAATATGATGCAATATGTTATTAACAATAAGTATGCAGTGACCATGAAATATGATTCAATGTTGACAATTAGTACGCAGTGATCATTAAAGTTAATAAATAATTAATGAGTTGTTTTGTATATAAACTTGATTTTTGTGTTAGAATATCATCAATTTCTTAAGTTCGTTCAGTGGAACTAAGTTCTAGTTCAGTTTAAAGTTATAAAGGTAAGGATATATTATTTTTTCACTAAACATTTTTATTTTGGATTATATTTTTAATTTTAAAATCATATTTTTAACACAAAAGTGCATTTTTTTTCTAGTAAAAATCTTTGATGCTAGTAAATAAAAATTTGTTTAACTTTTTATTTAAAAAAAATGGTTTTTCTCAAAAAAATTCTAACGGTAGACTTTAAATTTAAATTATACGTGTTTTTTTTTTTTTGAATGATTGAAACTATGTTGGTTTATGATTTTTTTTAAACAGATTATAAACCATATATACCTTTTTTATTTTTTAATTGTCATTGTTTTTAATTTTTTGTATTTATTTTTACCTTGGTGACTAAACTTTTTAAAATATGGGTTTCGTCAAAAAAAAATGAATAGATCTGTAACTCTAAACTAAAAAAATTACAGACCTTTTTGTTTTTTTTGAATTATTTTTGAAAAAATTTAAAAGATTTTTATATTTTTTAAATTTTTACTGTTTTTTATTTTTAATATAAAGTTAGTTAATACTAAAAATGCATTTTGGAAAAATTTGAAAAATTTATTTTAGTTATGGAGCGACAAGTCTTCTATGTTAAAAGAGGAAAATGTAGTGTTTGCCAAACAATTTTTAAAAAAAAAAGTAAAAAATGTAAAAATATTTTAGAAACCCAAAAAATAATATATTGTAAAAAGTGTAGAGTAAAAACAATTTTTTTAATCAAAATAACAATTAAAATTACTCTAGTAACAAAAATGCAAAAAAACCATACAGTCAGTCAGTTTTAAGAAAAGTAAGTTAGAAATACATTTCTAAAAAAAGTGTTACATCAGTTTTAAGAAAAGTAAGTTAAAAATACATTTCTAAAAAAAAGTGTTACTGTTTTTTAATTATTTTTTTTTTTTGATTTTAGATGAATTTTCAAAAATTAAAAGAAAAAAAATTTAATTCCAATCAACGCGAAATAAAAAAACCAATTAGTCTTCTTATTGGAAAAAAATATAAAATTTTATCGATTATGGAATTTGATGGTTTAAACCAAAGAAGTTTAGTTGCCAAGTTGGAAAACTTTTCCGTTTGGATACCTAATAAATTTTACGAAATTTTTTCGAAAGAAGCAGTTACAGACTATAATCACAATCATAATGGCAAATTATATATTGAACTAATAAAAACTGAAATAATAGATGGAAAGGAATGTGCTTTTGTAGATATTGATACGTACGAGTAAAGCCTATGAACCTTTTAAATTAAGGTATTTTATTTTTGCAATAAATTATTTAGTATTGTATATTTATATTTATTTTTTTTTTTTAGTAACATACAACTTAAAATGTCGTCTGAAAATCTTAATGCTGAAACAGAAAGGTTCCTGGGTGATCACATCGAAAGTAAATCTGAACATTTTTTGGATATGGAAGAAAAAGAATTTCCGTGTACGGCTGATATGGAAGAGGCCTTTGATGGTACAGCAGAAACCAAAATTTTAACAACTTACATATGTATTTACGATTTTGAATTTGAGAAAAACGAAGTTACTGAAAATCTTCTAAAGTTTGAGTGGAACGCAGGACAAACTAGAGCTTTAGGCGTTGCTAGTATTTGGCACCGTTTACCGGTGAATCGAGCCGCTTCGGATATTTTAGAGCCAGAAGTGGAAACAAATATAACTAATTTAGTGTACCATCCATATCAATTAATAACATGTAATAACTATTTCTTACTAATTAATGAATCGAAAAAATGTTTAATAACTTGTATGAGGTGTGCACCATCAGTAATAACTGATATAAAAAATTATACAAAAGAATTATTAGTAATCCACATCCATTCCCATGGCTACGGGCACGTCCACTGCATGATTTGCAAGAAACATTTTCAAGAACCATGTATTTATCAAAGTTTTAACTGTACAGAATGTTTTAAATATGATACATTTTTACAACATTTCAAATTATTTGACAGTTATTTTAGTAATTTTTAATTGAACATATAACATTTTAAATTATATATATATATGTTATTCTATTCTATGTTTTGTGATAATATAATTTGTTTTAAAACAAAAAAACACTCATAGGGGGTAACCACCCTAAGAACAAAAATGTTAACTTGCTTAAATAAGATTAACGTTCTTGTCACTAGGGCATTGGTTTTGAGTAAATTCTTATTATTTTAATGTTAGAGATGTTTTTGTTCTGATATTTCTTTGATTGGTTTAACGATTGTATCCTAGTTACCTTTTAAAGAAATTAAGGATTTGGCAGTCCAATCCGAACAAAAAACACTCTCAGGTGTCACGAAGATGCTCCCTTTAACGGACCTGAATTAACCTGAGCGCCATAAATTTTACCTGTGGTATACTGACGGGCAGATACCCTACGGTTAAACAACCCGGTAACATAATATTTTATTTTTTGTAATTTCATTTTTATAATTTTAAACTTCTCGAATAAGTGTAATATTTTTAAAAATAATTTTTAAAATATTAAGCTTATAATATTTTTAAGATTAAAGACGACTGTAGTTTGTAGGTTTTAAATAAAATATTTTATTTGATTAACAAATTTTTATTTTTTTTTACATCTCCATAGAGTTTATCTTATCTAAGTTTATTTTAATTACATCGGGATAAAATTGTAGTAATTCTAAGAATATTAAATAATTATTGGAATTAAAAAAAAGTGATGAAAGTTTATCCAATTCTTGCATAATATCATCAAACTGAGATATAATTGGTAAAGCGTTAGTATAAAAAAATTTAAAATCTAAATTTTTTAAATACTTTAAGCGATAGTTAATTAGAATTTGCAAAGATAAAATTTCATCAATACATTCTTTAGAAAAAATAATAGTTTTTTCTTTTTTCTCAAGTTTTAAATATTCTTGATCCTCTGTAGATTTGGTTAAATTATAGAGGTTAACTTCAAAATTTAATTGGTCCTGGTTATTCTCCAACAAAATTTTAATATTATCCAAGAAATCATACCAATCCAAGTCCAATAAAGAAATGGTTTGATCGCTCTGTATAAATCTTAAACATGGCTCAAATCCCATAGCTACATTTAGACCAGTAGATATTTTCAAGTCACATGCTTTTGAAAAATACAATGTTTCATTTAACAGTTGTTTGTCGATTTCATCTTCGTAACACAATAATATATCGTTTACAAGATCAAAATAATCGGTCATTAAGGACATCATTATACTTTACAATCTCAAAGAATACTAATTAAAAAAATATTTATTTTACTTAATATAGATCTAAACGAAATCTTTTTTGGATATCCATTCATCATGTGACTTATCCAAACCAAGGTATCGAACCTTTACCTTTGTGCCTTTTTTCTGTAGAATTTTTGAGATAAGATACACATCGGGATACATAACCTTAGAAATTTCAAAATTATAAAAACGGCCTTTTATTGATTCTTTTTTTTGATCCTCCAGAATATAAGTTGGGGGGTTAGTAAACTTGATTTCCTTAATGGAAAAAATTTCGTTCGACCAAGAGGGTTGATATCCTTTGCTAAAGGCCTCTCTATATTTACTTATTCTAACAAAGTCACCAATTTTATAAAGCGGTTTTACAACTTTTTTTGGAAAACTGTAGGACTGTAATAATATTGTTTTTTCATTTTTTTTATTAACGTCTTTAGGTTTAAAACCAGTTGTAGAATGTACAGTGTTATTATAACTATTTACTATATTTTTAAAAATATCCACCCATTTATAACTTCCTTGTAAGGAAAATTGACGCCACATTATATTCTTTAAAGTGCGATTTACCCTCTCTACTATTGATGCTTTAATATTTGAATAAGTACTGTAATGATTTATTTTATACTCTTGCATTAATTGCCTAAAATCTTTGTTATAAAATTCCCGCCCCATATCGGTTTGTAGATTGTTAGGGCCTTTTTTGTTAGTTAACAAAATAGATTTCATAGCAGTTGTAACATCTTTACCCTTTTTACTTTTTAAAGGTTCTAACCATACAAATTTAGAAAACGCATTTATTACAACTAAAATATATTTATATCCCTTATTAATTTTCGAGTAAGGGATCATTTCAACTAGATCAGCAACCCATAAATCATTTAAACCTTTAATAATTACCCTACATCGTTTAAATTTTTTTCTTGCAGGTTTGTGAAGTTCAGTAACAACTTGCTCCTTAATATTACTGTTTTTCATAATATATGGGCAAAAGTAACAGTAATTCCAGATAAATATTTCCTTGCGCCTTACGATCTAGTGTTGCAATAGAAAAAGTGTCAATTTTCGTAACGTCTCTGCTATTTAAATTACTTAAACCAAGCTCGGTGGTAGAATAATAATCCTTATCATTTAAAATGACAATGGCAGGAGGCCCACTATATTTTACTTTTTTTAGTACTGCCTTGTTGAAAGGAAGCTGAAACGTCTCTTTTAGGTTTTGTAATTTGTATAAATAATATTTAGATTTTACTGAATAATGTGAAGCAATAAATGTTTTGTCAGTAACTGCATTACCAGTAATTATAAATACACTTTCATAAAATAATTTCTGAATTTTTGAATCCACAATCATTTCATTATATTGAATTTTTTTCTTATTACTTAACATAGTTTGTTCGTTTTTCTTAATTTTTTCATTTAGTTCAGAGTGTATTTTTAAAGAATTTTCAAAATCATTTTCAAGTTTAATTATTTTGTCATCTACAGTCTGAATTAGTAATTCAGTGCTGGTTACTTTATTTTGAAAACCATCAAGTATCCCTTTTTGGTTAACACTTTGTTCAGATAAAGTTTGAATTTCTGTGTTGATGTTTTTTAAAGAGTTTTCACAGTTTTCTTTAAGTTTGTTCAGTCTTTCATTCATATTCTGAGTTAATAAGTCACTGTTGGTAACTTTATTTTGAAAACCATCAAGTATCCCTTTTTGGTTAACACTTTTTTCAGATAAAGTTTGAATTTCTGTGTCGATGTTTTTTAAAGAGTTTTCAAAGTTTTCTTTAAGTTTATCCAGACTTTCTTTCATATTCTGAGTTAATAAGTCACTGTTGGTAACTTTATTTTGAAAACCGTCAAGTATCCCTTTTTGGTTAACACTTTGTTCAGACAAATTTTGAATTTCTGTGTTGATGTTTTTTAAAGAGGTTTCAAAGTTTTCTTTAAGTTTATCCAGACTTATATCCATATTCTGAATTGTTAAGTCACTGCTGCCTGCTGAATTTTTCTCAGAAAAATTTTGAATTTCTGTTGCGATATTTTTTATAGACGTTTCAAAATTATCTTTTAGTTTAATTATTTTGTCATCTATAGTCTGGATAGATAATTCAGTGCTGATTACTTTATTTTGAAAACTATCAAAGATCCCTTTTTGATTAATATTTTGCTCAGACAAATTTTGAATTTCTATTCCAATGTTTTTTAAAGAGTTTTCAAAGTTTTCTTTAAGTTTATCCAGTTTTTCATTCATATTCTGAGTTAATAAGCCACTGTTGGTAACTTTATTTTGAAAACTATCAAGTATACCTTTTTGGTTTTCACTTTGCTCAGACAAATTTTGAATTTCTTTTACAATATTTTCTTTAACCTTTGTAAATTCATCTAACTTCTCTTCAAATGTCTTAATTTTTTTTGAACTGGATCCTTCTTCTGATTCCACGCTAAGTCTTTTATTAAGTTGTTGAGTAAAATCCTTATTTATTTTAGTTTCCAGATCAGAGGATTTTTCTGTTATGATTTTATTAACAACAGTAAATACATCCTTATTTTTTGTATTAATTATTTCACCTATCCTATTATCTAAATTAATCTTTTCAATATTTGATTTTATTTTTTCGACATTTTCCAAAGATTTTTGATAAATATTATCTACATAATATTTATTGGTTGCATCAAATTTATTTTTGGGAATTTCTAAATTAATTATTCTTTTATTTTTCATGTCATAATTATCTCCGGAATTTAAAAATTTTTGGTTAGAAATCACATTTTGTGAATCAACCGAGAGAGTTTCCGTATGAATTAAATTTGTTTTCTCAGAGTAATTATATTTCACATCTAAATAATGTCTACCAAACTTATCGATAGGCATCTTGACTAGAACTAACCTAATTTTATTTGTTTTTTTATTTTATAATTTTTTTTTCTCGGAGTTCTTCAACTATAGATATAATTTCATTATTATGCCCCGTATGTCCAGCCATTTGTGAGGCAATTAAAAGTTTTAGGCGTTCAATGATTTCATTAGGGTCATCAAAATATATATAATCAATTTTTTTTTTTGAGAGGTCAAGCATTAAACCTTTTCCAGTTTTATTTTTTGAACTTCTCAGATTTTTTGGACTCCTGTAAACAATGTTTTTTTGGCTTAAAATCCCCTTTTGGACTAAAAATGGTCTTATGATATTATTATATTTGTCTGTATTTGATGCTTGAATGCTCTCAGTTTCGTTATAGTTTTTACGATATGCATTAGTTCGCTTTAAAATATCCATATAATTTTCTAAATCGCTTTTATGATATCCAATAGGATGTTTTTTAAAAAGTAATTCATAAAGTCCCACTGTTCCAGGATATTGAACATTTTCTACAACTACATCCTTTCCTTTAAAATTTAATAAACTGTTCGCTATTTTATACACATCTGAATCTGGTGAATATTTAATTCCATACTTAAAATCAAACTGATTTTCAGTATCATGAATACATTCATCAATATACCTCCGAGGTAAAGGATCAAATTGAGAAAGGTAGTCCTGATAAGTCGCGGCGGTAGATAAATTTTGAACTTGTTCAAGAAGACTAGTTTCTTTATTTAAATCAACATCACTGTCATCCTCTTGTATTGTTTTATCCTCTATATATTGATCCTTTAAAAACGATGGTGTTGTCATAGGCAAAACAGGTTGATATTTTGTAGTTCTGGGTGTTGCAAATTGTGTCGCATCTGCTTGATTTTCGTGAAATTTATTTTGTAAGGTTGAATGTAAAAATGAAATATCTTTGGTTTGATCTGATTTAACTGCGCCTGGTAATTCTTCTAGTTTTTCCCTTTTAATATTTGTATCTGGTATTATATTTTTTAGAAATTTTTCTAATGGTTCCGTAATTGGTTTACTTCGAAGTTTTAATTCCCTTTCCGATTGCGCTAAATCAGATTTTAAAGTACGATATTTTTGTTTAATAGATTTTCTTGTGTTAATTAATTCTTTAGCTAAACGTTCGTTCATGTTTTTGTGTTAAAAGACCACACTTAACTAAAACTATTACTTTTAGAATAACTTTATATACAGGTTGAAATAAAACGAATAATTATTAAAAAAAATATTTAATTATTCACTAAAAAGTTATTATACAGAAAATATACATTAGATAGGGAACACACACAGAAATCATTGTTATGATAAAAACAAAGTGGTTTTGATTTTTGAATAGCTGGTATTTCATTCAATTCGACTACTGTTTTTTTTGTTAGTTTTTTAATATATGCAGCTTTCTCTGTTCCTTTGATGAAAATTTTCTCAGCATTTTTACAAAGGTCTCTGATAATATTTTGAGAATTATAAGCTAATATATATCCTGTGTCCCACTTAATACAATGATGATTTTTGATATTCCACTGAGCCTGTTGTTGTAAATATTTTGGTAAATCCTTAAATTTAAATGGTGCCTTAAAAACGTAGTGACTTACTCTAAATCCATCAAAAGCTGCAAGTTCCTTAATTAAAAATCGATTACCTTCTAATTTAAATGCCTGAAAATCTATAACTAAACTCATTATTTTTTTTAATTATAAATGTTTAACAATTTTTGTTAACGGATTGTAACTTATTAATTTTTCATGTAAAATTAAACAATAAGCTGAAGTTTCCTTGGGAACATTTACAGAGGTCTCAAATTCAACTCTAAGTGTGATAGGTCCACTTTGAATTGATTCTTTTTGTCGTAAACAGTCAATATATGTAATAGGTGCTATACTTTTAAATTCTGTTGGTGTAAATAGAGGAATATTTGCAAGGTCATAATATGAACTTCTAAACTTTGCAAACATTTCATAAAGTTGAGCAAACTTATTATTTTCGAAATCTATAAACAGATCATTACAAGGATATCTCTCTGAATTTAAAAACACCCTTATATCTCGAAGTTTGCAGTCATCAAATTTACTCATGTCTTTTGACACGACATCCCTTCTCCTTGTTTGAAAAGCTATAATAATATGTCTCGGTGTTTCCAGTCTTGTGCTAGTCTTAACTGACCAATTATGTCTATTTGTGTCCAATAATTCAGGATATTCAACAAGTTCCCAACTTCTAAAGCCAATTTTTATATCAACATTTTTATCAATTAGTTTTGTCAGAGCAATTTCTTCAGCTAAACCAACAGATACGTGAGGTATTTTCCAAGAAAGTTTCATAAGTTCAATTTTAGGTTCTTCTGTACCTGTCGTACCAGTATATAATACAGAATTTAAATCATTATTACTGCGAACTATTATTAATTCCTGTTTAGCATTAATCAATATCTTTCGAAAATCCTCAAAAAAACCCATTAATGTAGACAATTCAATAACTACATTGAAATTTCCGTTTTTATCTACTAGAATAGGTTCTGTATATTTGGATTTGGGAAACCATCCTGCATTTTCCAGTTTGACTGTGTCACCAACACAAAATGAGAGATAACCTTTTAAAGTTGAGGTTAATCCAACGTCTCTAACTGAATCAACTTGTTGCCCATTTATTAAGTATCGGATTTCTTTAAAAAGAAAAGCTACCCCGTTATTTATTAGCGTTAAATTTTTAGTTACACTGCCATCAGATTTTGTTAGTTTTCCCTCGATATTTAAAAAACTTTCACAAGGTAACGTAAATTTATCTGCGCCCGGTATAGCTATTATTATTTCATCATTATTGCCTAACTTATTGGGTAAATATGGTTCATATGTATGATATTGTAAACTAGTTATTGAATTATCAATATAGAGATTTTCCGTTACATTTAAAATACTCATTTTAAATTAGTAAGGTAAAGCCTAAAGATTTTAAAAACCGATGATTTTTCGGTGTTATCTGTTTAACGTTTGTTTTAGAAATGCGTTTTTTCGAAACTTTCTTTTTTTTATACTTTCCTTCATCTAATTTAAAATTATTAGAACTAGTAGTAAAAGAAGGATTATATTTAGTAACCATTTTTACTTTTAATTTTTTTCACGTGTAGTCTTATTGTTATCACTTCATCATTAAAATTGATGAGATCACCATCTTGATCAAGTATTTTAAGGGATATGTTCGTTATAGTTTTCACGTTTATGGGAAAATATAAAATTGTTTCAGGTCTTTCCACTATTTTATAACCAACAGGAACTATGGGAAAGAATTGATGAATAATATGAACAGGTTTTCCGTTTAAATAGGATCCTTCTGCTATATTACAATCTATACAAATTGCATTTATTTTTAAAATTTCTGCTGGATGATCTGAATCATATGCAGTTCCTGCTTCTAAAGTTTTATTTTCAAAACCTAAAATTTTTCCGATGGAATCGTCTTTGAAAATTATCTTTTCTGTACATCTGATATATGTATGTAATGTATTGTTATTTCCATATAAAACAAGCAATATTTTACCCGTGCTAAGTTCCCTATGTAAAAATTTATATAAATCGGATATCTCGTAAGACCCAGTTGGTATAGTCACAAATGTATTTTCATCTCTATAATAAAATTTATTATTTTTTTCGTCAATATTAGGAATAGAGTAAAAAGTCTCAAAATTTGATAATCCTATAACATAATCACTATTTTCGTCTAAATAAATCGGGGGGTTAAAAACAGCACTTAATACCGATTTTTTATCCGAAAGAGCTAATGTAAAAGACATTACAATTCAAGTCATATTATTCAACTAATTTTTTAATTATTTTTACTGTTCTTATAAAGAAATGATAAACATAAATGACCACAATTATAAAGATTGAATTTTTGTTTCCGTTCATAATTATATTTAACATTCTTGACGTTACCATCACTAAAAAAATATTTAATTAATTCTTCGGGAGGTCTTAAGTTTCCGTACGAATCAAAGTACTGTATTTCCCTATTCTTTTTTTGTACATACGTTACCCAATGGCTGCCAGGTCCAGAAGATACATCTAAATTTACGATACCACATTCATTTTTTCTAATTCTTTTTGGTAGATTATCCCGCATAAATACACCGCGAAAATTTGGAATTTTTAGTTCTTTTACAATTTTTAATAAATCAAAATTTGTAAGTGGCCGATGTGGTATTTTCTCTAGAAGTTTTTTTTAAATCGATTATTCCAGACCAAACCAAAGCCCTTTTTGTAAGGTTGTAGGTACAATCCCTTTCCAACATGCTTATTTTCCATAGCTAAATTATGTCTATTTTCTTCGTCCAGTTTTTGTCTAGCTATCTTGGTTTCGTTAACGGCCTTTATAACACCAGCAGCTCCTCCGACAAGTGAACCTAAAGCGCTGAGTCCTAAAACAAAATAAAAATAAAATTTTTGTAATGTAAAATGTTTTTTTTACACAAACCTGCGAATATTGGAATGAGTGGTAAAATTCCTCCTGTTTTTGGAATAGGTATTATTCTTTCTTTTGGTGCAATTATTTTTCGACCTCCTTTCTTTAGTGTCTTGAGTGCAACTCTGGTTAAGTTTTCTAAATTAGATGTTCGCGGTAAACTAGCTAAACTGTGACGAGCTTTTCTAACCGCCGCAAAAAAATTCAGATCTTTCTTACGCACACCTTTTCCTTTTTTTCGTCTTTTTCTAACATTTCTTTTTCTAATACCCATACCAAGTTTAGTTTTTGCTTTCATTGTTGAAGCTACACCTAAGGCCAAAATTTTTTCACCAATTTTTGCGTCACTTGATTTAAACCTATTGTACGCTTTATTTTCTAATATTTTATCAGCTAGATTACGTTTCTCAACGTCTTGAAATTTGGAGTAGGCTATATCATGTTCTTTACAAGCTTCATCCAATTTATTTATTCCTTTGTCACCTCGTGAAAGGCGTTTCGCTAAGTCAGTACCGGGGCCACAAAAGTTATACCCTGGCAAATGTAATTCTACCGGTAATGTGTTTATAAATTTATTTAGAAAACCGTAGCCTCGTTTTTTTGCACCTCTTCTTTCCTTAAAGTCTTGTTTAGAAATAATATTAGATTTTGTGAGAACCCTCATTTTATATAACTGTACAAATTAGAACTGAATTTTCTAAGCAATACAACTTTTTAAATAGATTAACATTATTAAATAGAACTCATTCTAATACAAATAATGAGAAAGGGAACATGCGAATTGAGCAACAATCTTTTGCTCTTCCAATTAAAAATCACGATCAACTCGACAATAAACAATTCCAAAAGCATGGACCAATATTTTGTGGAGGACCAAAACGAGGACTAGTCGTGGGTGCATCGGGATGTGGAAAAACCAACGTTTTAATTAGTTTAATAGAACACCTGAACGGACTTAGATTTGAAAATATATATGTTTACTCAAAATCTTTAAACCAACCAAAATATAAATATTTAAGTTTTTTATTAAAACCAGTAAAAAAAATAGGATATTTTGAGTTTGAAAACTGCAATAATTTAATAACTCCTGCTGCAATAAAACCTAATTCCATCGTAATATTTGACGACGTAGTGTGTGGAAATCAAAGTACTATTAGAGATTTTTTTGTCTATTCCCGACACAAAAATACCGACGTATTTTACCTAGCACAAACTTACTCCGCCGTTCCAAAACAACATATAAGGGATAATGCAAATTTATTAATTATCTTTCAACAAGACAATACGAATTTAAAACACATTTATGACGACCATGTTAATGTAGATATGCCTTTTAAAGATTTTCAGAAATTGTGTTCTTTGTGTTGGATAGATAGATATGATTTTGTAGTTATTGATAAGGATTGTAAATTAAATTCAGGTCGTTATAGAAACGGATTTGATAAATTTATTAAAATATAAACAAATTAACCTTGAATATAAAGATATAATTATATGTAAAGTTTTAAAACTGTAGTTACAAACTATCTGTTAACTAATAAACATATTTGTTTTAGTCCAAAAAATGATCAACTGTCAACATTGTGGAAAGTCATTCACTCGTAAAGATAATCTTAAGCGACATGGAAACTGCAATGAGGGTTTTCAGCTTTGTGAAATTTGTGGTTCAGTTTCAAAATCTACAAGATCTTTACAATTACATCAAAATAAATTCCATGGATTGAAAAGAACTGCAAGTGCTCCAATTAAAACCTCTGCCACAAAACAACTGTGTTTGAATGGTAAGCAAATCAGTTTACATTGTAAGATTTTTCAATTTATAATACTTCTTTTAGCACCCTCAACTTCAGCCACATCATACTGTTTAGTTTGTGATATTCATGTAGCGAGAAATATGTTTGCTGGGCACAAAAAATCACTTTCTCATCGCGATAAATGTTGTAAAGATTTGGAAGAAGGAATTGAGATTATTCAATCTGCATTTCAAAAAAGGATTGCAAGTTTTCGTTTGAAACCATCAGAAAACTTTGGTGTTGATATAAAAAGATTTCTAAAATCGTTTCAGGCTAAAGTAGTTCGATTGACTCAAATTTATTTAAAAAATGAAGAATCCCTGAAAATAAATATAGAGCTATTTGGATCTTATGTTTTACAAACAAAAGAAAAACATGAAACAAAATCTTTTAATACAAAATTTAGGGTTTTGAATGAGGCTATCAACCTTGAGGAGGTCTACACGGAACTGTGCGAAACTGTTGAAACGAAATCTAAGGAATTTTCGGAAAAAGATAGCGGTAAGTTTAACTGTTTTAATATTTCAATTATTTTTAATCGAAACCATTTGTTTTAGGTTGGGCCTTGGAAAAAATATTATACTTGGAATTAAATATAAACAAGTATAATCCTTTACGAGCCACTTCGTACATATCACTTTCACCAAGCATAACTAAAAAAAAGGCTGTACTAAATATACAAAATGAAGATACGAAATGTTTCTTATGGTCAATCTTAGCTCAATTACATCCAGTAAATATAAATAGAGAAAGAGTTCAAAACTATAAAATCTATGAAAACAGTTTAAATTTTGAAGGGATCGAATTTCCTGTAAAACTAACTGATATAACAAAATTTGAAAAACTAAATGATATATCTGTAAATGTTTATGGCTTGGAGAAAATTTGGAAAAATAATTCATATAAATATGAAATTGTTGGTCCATTATATTTTACAAAATCACGTAAAGGAACACATGTAAATTTACTTTTTATAAGTGATGCTGAAGGAAATAATCATTACTGTTTAATAACAAATTTATCTCGGTTAGTTTCTGCACAATTGTCAAAGCATAATGGAAAAAAACATATATGTGATGGATGCTTAATTTATTTTTCAACAAAAAAAAAATTAAACCGTCATCAGGAGAATGACTGTAATCATATATCCGTACATTTACCTGACAGTAATTCTTTTAAAATTAATATATCAGGAAACGATGTACCAGCAACTTTGTTAAAATTTCAAGATCATGATAAAAAACTCAAGGTTCCTTTCGTAATATACGCTGATTTTGAAACTATCTTAAAATCTATAGATAGCTGCGCGCCAACTCCAGAAAAATCGTATACCTTACAAACTCATATTAATATCCCATACTCTTATGCTTATTATATAAAATGTGATTTTGATGAAAATCTTTCACAACTTAAAACTTTTCGTGGTGAAAATGTCTCAGATAATTTTATCCAATCTTTAGAAACAGATTGTAGAAACATTTTTGAAAAATATTTACGTCATATTATTCCTATTAAAAAATTAACTGAAATGGAAGAACTAACTTTTAAAAATACTAAAAATTGTCATATTTGTGAAAAAGAGTTTGATGAAGATAGTGTAAAAGTAAGGGATCACTGTCATTTAACTGGTAATTTTAGAGGAGCGGCTCATTCAATTTGTAATTTAAATTTCAAAATTCCACAATTTATACCAGTACTTTTTCATAATTTAAGTGGGTTTGATAGTCATATGTTTATAAAAGAGTTGGCCCAAAATGAGGCAAATATTGAGGTTTTACCTAAAAATAAAGAAAAATATATTTCTTTCACGAAAAATATACTCATTACACATAGTAGTGCTGATGGAAAAACAGTAACTGAATATTTAAAAATCAGGTTTTTAGATAGTTTTAATTTCCTACCGGGTGGTTTGGAGAAACTGAGTCAAAGTCTAAAATCTGATCAATGCCGTGAAGTAAGAAAATACTTTCCTAATAGTGATCAATTTGAACTGATTCGTCAAAAAGGTGTTTTTCCCTATTCATATATAAATACTTATTCAAAATTAAATGACACGAAACTTCCTTCAAAACATAACTTTTTTAACGAACTCAGAAATGAAAGTATCACAGATGAGGATTATCAACGGGCTTGTAATGTATGGAATTTATTTAAATGTAAAACTTTGGGTGAATATTCAGATATTTATCTAAAATCTGATGTTCTTCTGTTAGCAGACATCTTTGAAAACTTCAGATCTGTATGTTTGGAAATATATCAGTTGGATCCAGCAAATTTTTATACATCTCCAGGCCTTTCTTGGAGTGCAATGTTAAAGAAAACTGAAGTAGAGTTAGAACTTTTAACAGATCTAGATATGTATCATTTTCTTAAAAAGGGTATACGGGGCGGTTTAAGCCAGTGTAGTATCAGAAAAGCAGAAGCAAATAATCAGTTTATGTCAACCTATGATCCATCAAAACCAACATCTTTTATCACATACTTGGATGCTACAAATTTATACGGAGCGGCCATGTCACAATTTCTTCCAGTTAATAATTTTCAATGGTTGACTAGGGAAAAAATTAAAAAAATTAATGTAAATAAAATTAGCGACACAAACGAAATGGGTTATATTTTAGAAGTTGATTTGGAATATCCTAAACATTTACATAACCTTGACAATGAACTACCCTTTTGTCCAGAATCTAAAGAAGTTTCTAAATCTAAAATTACAAAATTAATTGCAAATCTAGAAAACAAATCACAATATATTATACATTATAGAAATCTTAAGCAAGCTTTAGAACATGGACTCAGGCTGACCAAAATTCATAGGATTTTGAGTTTTAATCAGTCGCCATGGCTAAAGCGATATATAGACTTAAATACTAAAATGCGCAATAATGCTAAATCCAAATTTGAAAAGGATTTTTTTAAATTAATGGTCAATTCAGTATTTGGAAAAACCATGGAAAATGTGGATAAAAGGGTTGATGTTAAACTAATTACTCATTGGAAAAATATTGGTAAAAAATTAGGTGCCGAGGCTCTAATTGCCAAGCCAAATTTTAAAGACTTAAAAATTTTTTCGGAAAACTTTGTAGCAATACAAATGAATCGTATTAAAGTTGTATATAATAAACCTATTTATGTCGGTTTTTGTATTTTGGATTTAGCAAAAACCTTTATTTATGATTTTTATTACAACTACATCAAATTAAAATATGGGGATAAGGCCGTTTTGCTTTACACTGATACAGACTCACTCCTACTGCAAATTTTTACAGAAAATTTCTATGCTGATATAGAGGAAAATTTAGATAAATTCGATACATCTAATTACAGTCTAGAAAATCCTTATGGAATTTCCGTAAACAAGTCAATTTTGGGAAAAATGAAAGATGAGTATGCTGGTGAAATTATTCATGACTTTTATGGTACTGGGGCTAAAGCTTATTGTGTAAATGTGTCTGGAAAATTAACAAAAAAGGCAAAGGGTATACCAGATACAGTTTCAAAAAAAGACTTATCTAAAGACGATTACAAATTAGTAGTAGAGACAGAAGGGGAAAAAATATTTCGTGAAATTAAAACTTTTCGGTCACATTTACATAACGTATATGTGGAGCAAAAAAATAAAGTAGCTCTCTCATATGCGGATGATAAGCGATTTATTATACCCGGTACTGAAAAAACTCTAGCTTGGGGGCATCAGGATATAAAAAAATATAAACAATTAGTTCCTGATTGATCAACTTGCAAACAACATGTTAAAGGAGCTTCTTGAGATTTATCTAAAAAAAATACATGATTTAAAAATAGATATTGAAGAGTATGAGGCGAAACTGAAAATGTTTTCCAAATTTTCCAAGCTAAGTCTAACAAAACAAAACATGTCACGTTTCACAAAAAATAATTTGTATCAAAATGAAAAATAAAAAATAATTAATAACATCCTTTTGTTTTATTTTCCCTAATTTAAATTAACAATTTTATTTTTAATTAACATGTAAAGTCGAATTTTATATTCTAGAACTTTATTCAAAGTACGACTAGCTGCTTCTATCCTTCTTTGAAAATGAAATCTATCTCGGGCATCTTGTTCCCAATTCACCCAATTTTCCAAATCTTCGTGTGGGATATAATAGGTGATTGTTATGGGATCAAACTTCACTCTTTGCATAATTACTAATTTTCAGATTTATAATTTATTTTTTTATACGGGGCCTCTCTTAACTCGATTACACCCTTATATTAAGATCAAATCACAACTTTCCAACTGTCCCCCGTACATAACAAAAAAATTGGAGGAAAACTGACGTCATCACCTATCTCGCAATGTAAAAACCAACAGAATAACTTTTCGACTGCCCCCCGTAAAATGGGAGTGAACTGACGTCATCACCTATATCGCAATGTAAAAACCAACAGAATAACTTTTCGACTGCCCCCCGTAAAATGGGAGTATGGGAGGATTATGAACTCTCTAAAAAACACTACTATTATGCCATAAAGTAATTTCTTTTTTGTTACCTTTCATTGTTACTCCCCTGGATTTTACTTTTTCCCATGAGATCAAAGAACATTTTAAATCAGGTGAGTATAGTACATCGTACAAGGTCAAATTTAACGTGTCTCCATTTGGTTTTAAAGCTTTTAATTTAACATCACCAATGTACGTAACAGCAATTTTTTGATTATTTCCAAGACGTATGTAGCTATGAAATTCTCTAAGATTTTGGAGGCAATTTTTATTTCCCGTCATATGAGACGTAGCTCCCGTATCAAAAATCCATTTTGAGCTCTTATAGTCATTTTTTGTAGCCGTATAGGCAAAATTTTCGTCTTCCGAATCGGAAGCACACACTATATTTGCAGTTTCTTGTTTTTGATTTTGTTTGTTTCTGCAAAAATCTACGGTGTGTCCCTTGTACCATTTTTTGTTCTCTTTGCAGTAGGTACACTCCAAAGTTTTTTTTGTATTTCTGTTTTTTAACAAAATATGCTTTTTCATCTTCGATTGTTGAATTTGTAATGGAAAGTTCCAATAATCTTAAACATACATCATCATAAGTTAAATGTTGTTTTGTTTTTAAATTATCCACTATGTTATCTAATTCATCTGGCAGCGTGGTTAAAAATAATGAGGCTTTCGCTTTCATGGACATTGCTAAAGGTCTAAAAGCGGCTTCAAGCGAATCTGCATCATCTTCTTTGGAAGTAGTTCTTTCAGCCAATCTCGACCATAGTTCATTATATTTAGATATGTGTTCAGGGATAGTATACTTGGATTCACATTTTATTCCAACCAACGATTTTACTAAAGCATGTAAAGTGTACTCACTTTTTTTATCAAATAGATTGTTGATTGCTTGCCACATTTGAGTTACTTCAGAGTAACATGTTATTTGTGTTACAATATCTGAATCAACATTAAATAAAATAAATGCTTTTGCTAATGCAAGTCTATATCTATAGTTTTCGCATTTTTTTAAATATTCCGCCCTTAAAACAGCATCGGAGTCTTCTGGAACAGGTGAGCTTGCAGGATCTTTTTCTTCCTTTGTAAGTAATTTTGAAAGGTTATTAATGTCCATATAAGCCAGAACCATTGTTCTCCATGAATAGAAATTTGATTTACCATGTAGTTTTTCAAAACATGGAAATTTGTCCATTATAGTGCTGAATTTTAACTTGTCAGAAATTTTTTTTTTTTTTTTGACTTTTAACAGGCAGTTTTTGAAAAAATTTATCAATTTTTGTCCAAATTTTAAGTTTAACACTTTAATTCATCCAATATTTATCCAAATTAATTCCTACAAGGTGCTGGGCCCATAACCTATTGAAACTTTGAATAAAAAAGGTTTTAATTTATAAGGTGAACTTCTACTCTTTATTTTAAAACAAACTGACAACTTCAATAATCAAAAAGGTAGTAATCATATTTTAAACAATATAAAACCTGAACAAGGTCATTATTCCAACAATTACTGTTTCATTCATTATCCAACTATACAAGGTTGGTAGCCCACTACCTTGTTGTCAAGCTAACTTTGTTTGATTATTTTGCCGAGATCTTGCATTCAAATTGAACATCTTGATCTTCACCCTGTGTTTGAATTGTTTGGTTTGGATATTTGTCCCCCAAACCAAACTAAGCCAGTCTTTAGCTTAAAGCGTTATTAGATTATTAATATTCCCGGACTGATCGACGGACAACTTTTTTTTTGCTTAAAATTTATTTTAATTGACATAAAAGTCAAAAGTATGTAAAAAATTGAAAATTTTTGTATGAATGCAATACTTTTCCAAAATTTTGAATTTTTTTAGAATGGGAAAGCAAAAACTACCGGCTAAAACCCTTTTCTTAATTCTTTAAGTTTTATAATGCTAAAGAAATGATTATTTTACCGCTATCTAAGTATTTCGATTTATTATGCTAATATTTAAACTATTTTGTCTGAGCATCATAAATGATGGCGCTTAACGTGTTAAAAACTCTCTCCATTAAAAATCAATTTTAGGACCTATGTTTCCCTGTAACTATTTTCTTAATATTTTTAAAAGTATTACAAGAGTTATTCGTTTTCATGACACATAAATACAATATCTCATAGAAAACTATTTAACAACTGTAAGTGAAAAGTATAGTTTTTTTCTTATATCCATTTTAAATAAAAATATGTCTCAATTAAATTTTTCAACGATATTAGATTTAGTTTTTACGTCAGAAAGCAGATAAATTTGCACAATTCAAATAAAATATGTTCGTAAATATATGTGGAATGAAAGAAATTTTATAGTAAGAAATTCTAATAAAGTTTTATGACATTGCCTTAGTATGTCGTACATACACACCGTTCCATGAAAAACAGTTGGGATGGCAATAAAAAAGAATTGTGAAAGCCTATATTTTTAAAATTGATTAGCTAGAATTACCGGCACTTGGAAATAAGTGGCACGTTTCCATATAAATTTTTGCGTCGGCAAATGCAGCTTTTATTTTTAAATTTTTAAAGCTGCATTTTCAGAATTCTTATATGGATATAATTTAATTTAAGTCTCAAAATATCTCAACACCGACTCATAAAAAAAACGCCAAATACTCTTAATCAGTCTCTA